>ONZK01000466.1:62157-111339 GCA_900322385.1 Pharnaceum exiguum
ATACCGATTTGGGGGGGGGGGGGATGACAACTTTTTTTTATGGCAAGGGAAGAGGAAAACTACAACAACAACAATCGAGTGTAAATCCCCATGCAATGAGGGTGATCGACCCATTCATTGTTACATTGAAGTTGTGACTTTTAATAACACTTCAATAAAAATTAGAAGTAATGAAAGGTGTTATAACCTTTTTGCTATTATGCATAATCATTAGAGAACGATGTGTTGATATATATAAGGGACTTTGTCCCACATTGATAAAATGATAGAGCCATGAGTAAAGCCTCTCCACCTATCACCAATTGTGTGACATCTCATGGCCCATTAAACACAAACATTAACACGTGGTTTCTTTGTCAATTACACCGTACCATGCATGGATAACTTTAAAAAGTTTACACTAAACTAATGAGTAATTCCCAACAACCTAACAATAATATCCACGGTCGCTCTTAAGCCCCGTTTTTTTACCGAAGTGAACTGAAAAAAGCTGAACTTTTTGTTTAATTGTTTTGACATTCAAACACTTTTCAAAACCCTATCAACATTCTGCGTTTATGAAAATACACGATGAGACATTTCCAATGATATACTAATAACTACAAATGGATATCGGGATCAAAACTTATGGCTTTCCCAAGTTACGAGCTGAACTGCGAAAAACTGAATTGAACTGAACTGAAGTAAATTGAATTGAACTGAACTGAAGTAAATTTAATAGAAGTTGAAAAGAATAGGGCCTTAGACATATTAGACTATCGGCTTTTTTTTTAATCTGGGAAATTAAAGGTTGTCTGCATCCTTTCCCCTCGATCGCCACCTTTGGAATGGGAGCTTCAATGGTTGTTGTTGGCGTATTTGAGCGTTCAGCTGTTTCCAATCATCCTGTAATGACATTCATATGGACTACTTTACTAGTCCTTCAATTTATTTCTGATGGAAGCCCTCGCACCAGAATTATTTTCGTCCCCGCCGTGATATGACCAATTGGCTACGTAAAAACGTATATTGTGAACATCGATCTATATCCTCCTATAATAATACTGTAGTACGATTTCATCCCTTGAGGGCTTCAACTAGAGGCACCGTACCAACTATGGCCCTCCGGCCCTTCCTTTTGCTATCAGTCTAATAGTCTCTAACCACCAATTAACAAGTATTAACGAAACCTCCTTTTCTTTAGGGTCCCCCACTGATTTGAAACTTCTATGAAGAATTGAAGCAATAATCAAATAGAATTACTACTGGAGTATCTTATTCTCCGTTTACCTTTAACAAGTCTTTAGTATAGCATGTGTAAATTTACATCCGATAAGTTTATTACTAATAAATAAAGCTACTATTAATGACATTTAAAAAGTGATTAATAGTTTGTGTTATAATACTTTACTAAAAACACACTAAGAATTAACATTTTAATTTGAATAAGATAAATATAAGAAACTGAGCTGAGCTTAAAAAGATTGTCATGTTCGTTTTGACTATCATGGAACTAAAGTGAATCAGTTGATCATGGAACTATATAAACTGATCTGAACATGCATGGAACAACTCTAGCTCAATCAGTTGCTTAAAAAAAAAACTGAACTGAAATTAAGTAACTTGAACTGAACTTTTTACTTAATTGTTTTGACATAGATTTACTTGTTAAAATTATATCAATATTGAGCTTTTATGAAACTAGTTAGTGAGATCTTACAATGATATAAAAAGAACTACAAATGGATATAGATGTCACAACTTCTTACGATTAAAAGAAACGAGTTGAATTGAATTGAAGTGAAAGTAACTGATGAACCGAAGTGAACTGAACTGAACTAAAGTTTTAGAAACTGGGGAGAATAGACCCTAACAGGGTTTTTCCTAAGACTGGGGATGAAAAGAGGGGATCTGAGGCTCTTTTATTTTTGTAATTGGCAAGGTAAGGCATAGATCTTTTTAGAGTGTCTAAGCCCTCTAGGAGTCTAGGCCCATTGTGGTCAATGGTCGAACTCTCCTCTAAACGTTGTCGTCGAACTAAAGGGCACAGTCTAAATTTATCAAAATAAGTTAGGCTTAGAATGCAAATAAATAAGAGCCCGTTCGGTATCATTGCAAGTTTCACGTTTTTGGTTTTCAAATCCATTTTGAAAACAGAATGCGTTCGGTGAAAATGTGTTGTCAACTGGGTTTTTACCCTTTTTCACAACTTGCAACGTTTTTTACAAACCATAAAAAATGGTTTACCAATTCAAGTTTTGGTTTTCTTTCCAACATCCTCACCGCCTCTAAGATCTCAACACCCACCATTGCAAATTGCAAATCGTCACACTGACATGGTAAGCAAATCGCTGCCTTCCTTAGTCACCATCGCCACCACCCACCATTATCAACCCAGTAGTCACTTCCTTCCTTAGTCACCACCGTCACCACCTACCATTCACATTTATAATTAGCATAAGGCAAAGCCCAAACGCCACATTTACTAGACATCACCGTGACAACAGCTCCGCACCACGAATTAACAAGCAACCATACCCACCATCAATTTATCCATCGGCAACCTACAATGACCCACCATCTACCATGGATATCTCACCTCAATGATCCACCAGAACGCCGTGGTAGCCACCGCCCGTCTACTTGACATGGCCAAAGTCGGATGGTGAGAGGCGGACTTCGATGTTGTCAATGGTGAAAGGGAGACCGAGGAGGGGTAAGGAGATGATGGAGGAGAGAGAAGGTTGTAAGTAAGAGAAATTATTCTCATTATTATTTAATGGGTATTTAGTAACACATCTAACAATGGAGGTAAGGGCTGTAATTAATGGTGGTCAGTTAATGGTGTTTAACTTATCGGTTATGGGAGGGGAGAAGGGTAGGGGAGGGTTGTGAGTTTGAGACGAACTGTTTTTTTCATTAATTTTTATTTTTATTTCAAAAAAGTATGTATCCGTTTTGAACTTTTGACACTGTGTTTCAAAAGTTATAGCTTAAATTTTGAAAATTTAAAACTAAAAACTACCAAGCCCTAAAAAACGCCTAAGCTAAAATGGTCCTTATTAACTAGGAAGTTAGAGATTAAATCCTAATAACTCATGCCAAAAATAGGAATCCAGAGAGCGATAGTCCACAATTTGATCGATTTGATGATGGTAGTAGAGGCGGATCTATATACAAGCAAGTGGTGTCCTAGTAGGTTTTTTCTTAAAAAATAGTTAATTTATTATATGGTTAGAATTTGTATTTTCTTAAGGTACTTATTCTAGTGGCGCTACTCATAAATATAAATGACACCAGTAAAATGTTTTTCCGGATCTGCCACTGGATGATAGTTCTCTTACACTTGCTTTGTAAGTTTATAATGGTCAATTAATTGTAGTCAACGAAAAAATCTAAAACCAATTGGCAATATAAGAAGCAACCTTCTATACTTAAGTAGATTGCCACTCTACTCCGCCTTCGATGATGTGAGATAACATTCACAACATATTTCAACTCTAAACTACTAAATGGTTCAAACAAGTTTAGTTTTATCAACTCCAGATTCTTTAGAAACATTATTACCTCTCATTTCTTTATAATATTATCGAGTTATTCGAGTTAAACAGATCGATGAAAAGGGCAGGTAGGAGTGTTAAATGCAACAGTACCACGTAAAGAAAAAGGCTAGCCCACCGACAACTCATATATTATGGCACTGGCATGGCATCCTCGTTGTCATTCAGCTTGCTTTTATTGCTCACGCAGTCTCTCTGTACACTTTTTCGATCAGTTTTCTAACTCGCACGTACGTACTCATAACTCATGTATGTAATGCTGTTGCAGTGATACTTGCAACAACTAACCCACTTAGGAGAATCGAAGATAATACATCAATCATGGTACTTCCTTCGAAAAAATTCAGAGGCGTCAGGCAACGCCAGTGGGGCTCCTGGGTCTCAGAAATCCGCCACCCCTTACTGTAAGTCTATCATCGTATTTGTCAGATATATTCCCTTTGTTCATAGCTAGTAGTTGTTGAAAAGTAATCCTAACCAGATAATTATTAATTAAACAAAAAAAAAAGCAGATAGAATTGTACTGAATTGAAGTACATCATTATGCATATATATGTCAGTATTATTGTGATACGTTTAATTGGTTACCAAGATTGAGTCGCGATCGACCATTTTTGTATTCGGTATAGCCCTGTGAAATTGAGCTGTAGTCTCACTAAATCTCACACCCCCGAACGATTTACCCTCGGTTGTTGTTGTCGTTCGTCTGTCTCACTCAATCTCGCACAAGTTGTGCCTAGCTAGAACGAACTAATTGAATATTGAGCGGTCGAAGTAAATTACTAAATTAGGAGAAAGATTTCACTAATAATGACGATTTCATATAGATATTTATATTTCGTTGTTTATCAAAGAATTTATTCTAGTATCCTTAAGGTAGTAATAACGTTACGTTGTTTCTGTTGAATGATCATGTAAGACTAATAGACTATATATATCAATGTTGTAATTATATAAACTCCGTATGTTTCAACTTTTTATTACAGAAAGAAAAGGGTGTGGCTAGGAACTTTTGAGACAGCAGAAGAAGCAGCTCGGGCATATGACCAAGCAGCCATTTTGATGAATGGACAAAATGCAAAGACAAATTTCCCCAGGGACCAAAAAGACCATCAATGCACAGTAAGTGGCGACGGTAAAGGCAAGGCGACGACACCGTTTAATAGCGGGGCATTGTCCGATATTCTAAGTGCCAAGCTTAAGAGATATTGCAAGGATCCCTCTCCCGCTCTAACATGCCTTAGGCTTGACACTGACAATTCCCATATTGGAGTGTGGCAAAAGCGAGCTGGGTCGTGTTCGGGTTCGAATTGGGTTATGCGCGTTGAGCTTGGGAAAGCCATAGCATCAAGGGGGAGTAGTAGCAAAGGTAGTGGTAGTGGCCATATTCGTAAAGGTGCTGATCATGATAATAAGAACGCAAATGAAGATGGTTTGTCATCATATTCTTCTTCTTCCTCTTCATCATCTTTGAATTCTGAGGTTGGAGGAGATGTCGTGAGTGAAGAAGATAAAGCAGCATTGCAAATGATTGATGAACTTCTTGATTGGAATCCTCCTATGCCGTTTGAGGAGAATATATGAATGTGCAATAAATGGTATGGTTTTAACAACTTCTACCTATAGTATTCAACTATTCATCATGCAAGACATTGCACGGTACATTGTGCAACAAGTTGGTTACAAACATTTACAACTATCAGAGGGGTGAAAAAAAGGTATACTTGAGTACATTCTGACCCGAGCAACCTCATTGAATGTGGATTTACACTCGCTTGTTGTTGTTGTTGTTATAGAGGGGTGTAAAAAAGGTATACTTGAGCTATTAAGTTGCCATATACCTTAGCTTGAAGATTCATTAGTCAGTCTCCGAAAACTGGTAAGAAACTAAGAATGGATGGAAAAAGAAGGAGAAGAGGTATATGCATGTACAGAGTGGATACAAATATTCTTATGTATGTCTATTGTCCTGTCACAATATTGATCATCTCCATAACTGAAGACTCCCTTTAGGAATCGAGTGACAAAGGGATCGATATGATATGATGGATCATCCATTCTATTTCTTTTACCCCTGTTCCTTACTTCCTTAGACAAAGGATATACATTGAAAAAAAGGGAAATAAAGGAAGAGAATTGGAGGGTTGATGACGTACGCCATCACATACTTGATCATAGGGTTAGTACAAATTCTCCTAGTAATTTTCGAGTTGGAGAGAAAGGGAGACCCATGTTTTTCTTTTCTTTTCTTCTTAATTTTCTTATACAACACTCCTATTTATTATTTGATTTGATGGTAATGGGGTCTTCAATTTGTGGAGAAGATCATATCTTGATGTTGTTAGTGTGGTTTTTGTATATGGGAGAAGTTAGTGTGTTCACAAACGAAATTGTACTATACACATTGTAAATACTTTTGTAAATATGTCTTTTTCGGTGCAAAATGATTCTAGAGATCAGATGAAAATATCATTAAATGCACGTCATATTTTGGCCTTTTGGGTCCTTTGTCTAATTAGGATCGAATCCTCACCCCTCGTCCTGTATGTATCAAGGATTTATTAATCTTTGTGCTAACCTTGAATTTTTTTCCATGCATACCACATAAAATACAGTCATGCATTGTGTACCACTCATCTTCTTTTTTTTCATTTTTTTTAAGAAAAACAATACTCGGCCCTCTCCCTCATCCCTTCTCGGGCTGATACATTGGGCGAACTCCCCTCTCTCCCATCCCCTCTCGGGCCGACTCTCGACTACCCTTCCACCGTCCTACCACACCCTCCCGTCGTCTTTACCGCCCTAACCTCCTATCTGTCATCACAGGTTTTCCAATCCGTCGTGACGGATAATAAAGTCTGTCATCACAAATATTAAAATTTGTCGTCACGGATATTAAAAATTCTCATATCCGTCGTGACGGATAATAAGGTATGTTGGCACAGATAAAACGAGTGATCCATAATACATGCCTGAATTTTTTGTCCTATGCCTGAAAAAAAAATTAAGGTTAGCACATTCACTGAAGATTTATCGGCTCATATTACCATTTACCAAGGACAGAAGGACTGAGTATATAGTTTAATTTTAGTTTTAGTTTCAGCTGTATTTTTCTTTTTCAATTCTGTTCATACTCAATCTTACAGCGAACAAAACACTACCTATAGATAAACAATCAATACACACTATACCCAAACTTTCAACTTAGCTTTCAAGGTTCTCTCCACAGATGTTCTATTGATTATGTTACAAAGGTTGCAAGCAAATATTGAAATAAACAATAATCGACTCAGAGATATAAAATGGTTCATAAACGGTGTATTGTTTACTATGACCCCCGTACCGAGTTATATGAAGCTCTAAAAAAAATACTAAAGCATTAATCATACAAATCATGAAGTCATAATGCGGGAAAAAGATTGGGTGACCCTTCGGGTCAACGACCCACTAAATTTATGTGCCTACATCTCTCTAAAATCACTAAAATCTCTTTGTTAGTTTTAGAGAGATAGGGGAGAGTGGTACAACCGGGTTTCTAACCCGATGGGTCACTCTAGCAATCTCCATGCGTACCTAATCTTTCTTACAAACTCATTCGAGGTTGGGTTACACTTGGAGCTCTTTTTTCGTGGTATCTCATGCTGACAATAACCTTGATTAACGAATGATGAATCTTTCTTTCAACCGAAGGGAATGAAAGGCTGAGTACAGAGAAACGATTCCAAACCTCATGGAGTTTTTACTTTCATCACTATAGCCAATTAACTACTCCGTATAACCTAACCTTTCTTACATTCATCACGCCGTCCGAGTTACTTTCATCAACCCGAAATGATCAGTTTAAATTTTGTTTTTTACACATCGAAATTCGACAATTATTTATTCACAAATACTCGTACTTATGTGTGGAATGTTGCAGAAATTTTCTGCACTTTAGGGTATCAACAATATACTATACAACGTTGCGAATTAACTGTACCTTAACTTGAGTACCAACAATATGACAGGGTGTCCTACCAAGTGATCAATCAACCTATCTTTTTACTGTATTTATCATGATATTTTTGAGCTGCAGACACTAAAAACAGGAACAATCAATGGGGGAGGAGGGGTATACTAAGGATGCTAAGTGCGAAGTGACGATAGTTTTCCAAGTAGTTGGCAAAATTGATCATAAATGCCCTTAAATTATCAAATTTCGCGGGCTGTTTCACAATGTACATTATTGTACCTCAACACTTTTGATTCCGTGACACGTAAATAACAATTTCGTCACCAATGGTCCTAATTTTATTGACTGGCTGTGGTTAATGATTCACATAAAACTTAAGTTGACATGTCTTAATCATATAGTCCGGAAAAAGAACCAACAAGATGATTTACACTCGACACCAACTTCAGTGATTAGCGCTATCAAGACATTGCTACGAAAAAGTTGTCCTTGAGGTGAATAAGTGACCCAAGCATACATTAAGGGTCAATTCTTCCCACTACTCCAGCCTAGTAGTGTAATTAGCTAATGAGGTTTTTATCAACAAATCTCTGGTGTTACACCAGGTGTAAGTTTACACCCGCTCTAAAATAACTATACTTAACTTTTTAATTTAGAAAGAAGAAAAGAGAATTTTTTTTGTTACCTTTAATTATAAACGGGTATACATTCTCATCCTATGAGGAGAATTTGACTACAATTAAATTTATAGTATCTAAAAAAATTATTGATGTTAGTCTATTATAACTTTAAGAAATTTTACAAAAAAAAGGTAGAATTTTGTGAAATTTTATATTTATCAATCTCATTGTTCAAAATAATTTTTTACAAAAAAATATCAAATTAAAAATTACAATACTTCAAAATTATTAGTATTATTTGGAGTACTTTTATGAATTCTAGATTATTTAAACAAAAATTTTTCTATTTTTTTAAATGCTTCTACATCATTCATTGATTTGATAGTTTTAATGGCCACATTTATGGGATTCAACACACCTTTTTCCTTAGATTTTTTTTTTAGAACCCTTTCCTTAGATTTTATCCAACGTTTTTGAGTTAAAATTTTATAGAAATGGAATAAAAAAACCCAAAAAAATTAAAAGGTCTTTACCCGAATTGCCCTCAGCCCCTCAGTCCTCAACTGTTGGGCTTTTATTATCATAGACCAGAAAACCAAAGCCCATGTCATTTGACCCTTCCAACGTCCAAAGTCTTAAGCACTCCTTTAGTCCAACGAATCAATTATTCTAATTTTAATAAATAATACTGTAACAAATATTCCAAAATAATTACAAATTCAGTATAACACCATCATTCTTCTTACCAAAGAAGAACAAAGCAAAGCAAAGCAAAAGCAAAAGCAATAGCAAGCAGTGGAAAACAAACATGTTGCTGGCAGTACTAATTTCCAACTCCGAGGGCAACATTCTCGTCGAAAGGTCCAATCTTTTTCCCTTTTTAAATTTCTTCAGCAAAATGAAATTCTGTGTTATTGTCCCCTTTTTGGTTAATGTAAGAACCCCCCCTCCCCTTTTGAGAATGGCATTGAAATCATTTCCCTTTTGTGTTTTTATGTTACATGGGTGTCTACCATTTACCCTTTTAGATGCTTACTTGCTATGGATCTCTGTAGTTTTTCCAGTTCTAGCATAATTTCCCATCTGGGTGTTCTTTTTCCTCTTTTCTTTAGATCACTTGAGTTTGTTTGTGGGTTATCTTGCATTTGAGCTGCACAGTTAATTGATCAAGCTATGTAAGGGATCTCTTAATTAATTACCCTTTTTTTAATTTGATATTTATGCATTGGACTGTTGTCTTTGAACTCTCATGGGTGAAACAAAGAAACAAAATATACAATTTGAATTGAGTATATGATCATATGCATAATGTATTCTTCTTCTTTACTACTTCCTCTGCCAAGAATTAGTTACTACAGAGGTCCCAAGTTCGAGTCTCCTCAGGGCCACCGGAGGTTTTACCGGTCGTTAACTCCAGGACCCATGGGATTAGTTAGGCAAACCCCAGATACCCATGTTATCTAAAAAAAAGAATTAGTTGTCCACTTGATTGTTAAATTACACGAGCTGTTTGATTACAGATTTTGGATGGCGGAAGTATATAGTAACCATTCCAAATCAAAGGTTGCATTTTACAGTTCTGAATTAAGCAACAGTGTGGACATATAATTTTGGACGGAGTTATTACTTCTCTTCTTCTTCGTTGATGTCTAGTTATTTAGCTGTTATTTGTTTTGTTCCTAAGCTGGTATTTGTTATCAGTTGTCATGTCGCAATTGCTCAGTTTGTCGGAATTCAGTTTCTGCTAGTCATTCATTTGTGGTGGTCTTCAATATGTTGCAGATTCAATGGAGTTCCGGCTGAAGAGCGATTGCATTGGCGATCATTCTTAGTTAAGTTGGGTGCAGAGAATCTCAAGGGTGCTAAAACTGAGGAGCTTTTTGTTGCGTCACACAAGTATGTATTACTTGCTTAGTTAGATGGTTTTCTCGAGCTATAGATCTTCTGCTTATTAAAAGACAAAACCACCGCTGGAATTGAATTTCCCTTCAATTGTTTTTTTTTATTTTTGGCCCTTGTCAACGAATCACTTCGTTGGGAACTAGAATAATTATAAAGCCTTGAAGCTTGTTTCTAGGACATCTTGCTACTGGAGCAGAGAAGGGAGCTTTGTATCTTTTAGTTTTCAATCTGCAAAAAGTTTTTTTTTCGTTGTGAAGGGAGCGGAGCATAATCATTTGTTTGTGGGTCCGGATTTGAGTAGTGATGTCCTGTATTATTGTGAAGGAAGAGTGAAATTTTATTCCTAAGTCTATCATGTATTGCATGAATTGTCTTGGATACAAGGGATTTACATTTCTTGGCATGAATTCTTTGTAGGAAAAGCCTTGTATACTTTTTTTGATAACCATATATGCTACACAATGGGGGATGTGGAAATAGAATTTAGTGGTGTCACTCATTACGGAGGCTGGAGGGATGCCACTATGTATTTAGTGTAAATCTATAAAAATTTGGAACAACAGAAACGTTTTCCTCTGGTGTTCACTTAAGGAAGAGTATGTCACACGACGCAACAATGGACTAGGTTGGAGTTGATTGTTTGTGGTAGGTTTAGTATTTCGATGAAGCACAACTATAGAGTAGTGTAGTAGATGACTGCTGGTGATGCTTTAAGGAAATGCTTACAGATAACTTTTTAAGGGAATGCTTACAGATAAAGTTTTTAAGGGAATGAATATGATATAAATTTGAGTGGAGTAGTTAATGTAAAGTGTTGGCACAAACTCTGTTTTTTCCCCCTTTTAGCCAAGTCGTCTAGTATGTTACATTGTTACTAGACATAGGCTAGCGAGGAAAATAAGTGGTGGCAAGCCTTGAGTGGGAGTTTCTGATACCTGGTAAATGTTATCCATGGGAGATAAAAGGGTGAAACCGAAACCTGCATCTGTTATTGGTTGCGGTTGTCCAAGTGAGTCAAGGTAGTTTCAGAAGCCATCTATCTTTATCTTCATTCCTGTGGGCGGTGGTCATATTCAATGTATTACTTCCCTTGTTACCTTGATGACCTGAAGGGCTATCTGTACTGTGGTATATGTTTGCATCTCTACTTGGGATAATGTGTTTATTCTTTAATGTAATTAGGGAGCAATGTTTTCCAGTGTGAAGGCACACAACCGTTGCTAGCTATTGTTTGATTATATGGAAAAATGCTGAATTTTCTCAATTGTCTAATTTCCTTAATGCTTCACTACTAAAATGCATATATAGCAGCGTTGTAGGCTTGAGATCTAGGTGCCTATTAAACTAGAGAAGTTTAGCCTAAAAAAAGAATAACAGTATGATGCTTTTAGGGAATCTCACTTCAGTTCACTGTTTCTTTTTTTCTTTTTCCTTTTTCTTTTTGGAAATTAGCATTTATATATTTTCCCCAGTGCCTCTACTTGGTTATTACCCCCTTCGTGGTAGGGTATTTGTCACAGGCAAGACCAACTTTTCGGCTGTAGTCACTAGAGCATTGTTTGTTTGACATTGGCTCAAAAATTATTGCCAATTAGTGGCCAAGGTTAGTTTGTAGTGATTTCTAATCTGGTTATGAACTTGTCACCCTAGCTGAATTCTTTCAGTTTTCTCGAGTAAAAATGTAATTTTTTTTTTGTTTTTTTTTTTTTTTTGCTCCTAGACATCACCTGATTAATTGTTTAATTCTCAACTTTTCCATTTCTGAACAGATCTGTTTATGTTGTTTATACTGTCCTGGGAGACATTCGCATATATCTTGTGGGCAAGGATGAGTATGACGAACTTGCTTGTAAGTAAACATCTTTGCTATACTCTCTTACAATTTGAGTCTTGTCAAAGGTTTATGATATCGGTACCAGATGCTTGTCTTCTGTAAAATAGCTGTACAGTATGGTATATGACAACTTGGACAGAGATTTGAGAAGTGAAAACGGTTTCCAATGGCAAATTTACTTTTGCATCTCCAACTTGATTTACGTAACTGTACTCTTACTGTTGGTATTTATTCTCTAGTGTCAGAGATGATTTTCGTGGTTACTGCAACCTTGAAGGATGTATGCGGAAAACCTCCCACAGAGCGCATGTTTCTGGACAAGTATGGGAGGATTTGTTTGTGCCTGGATGAAGTGGTGTGGGCGGTACGGTTACATTTTACTAGTTTACTTCATGCCGTTCATTCACTTGCTTTAAGCTAAAAGGACTGTCTAGTCTGTGGGAAGAGATGTACAGTTCAATATACAAGGGTCTCAAGTATTTTCTTATTTCTGTTTCAGGGAGTGCTGGAGAATACTGATAAAGACAGGATCAAGAGGCTAGTAAGGTTGAAGCCCCCAACTGAGATCTGAATAAATGTATACCGTTTGTAGATTATGTGTCTGCTGCATGAGATAGTGAGATGTTGAGAAAGATCACCTAAAAAAATACACGAGGTTTAGCGACCATCAGGATTTTGGCATTGAATCCTGGATCACATACTGCAGGCAGGCAGACAGGCCAAAATAGTTGGTTACAAGGTGTTGTGTTGTAATATGGATTTGTGAAGTACTTGTAATTTCTAACATCTTGTTTTTTGCAAGGAGTTGTATGGCGCCAATCACGAGT
This sequence comes from Pharnaceum exiguum, assembly GCA_900322385.1. Classification (NCBI taxonomy): domain Eukaryota; kingdom Viridiplantae; phylum Streptophyta; class Magnoliopsida; order Caryophyllales; family Molluginaceae; genus Pharnaceum; species Pharnaceum exiguum. The sequence goes on from ONZK01000466.1 coordinate 74,832, forward strand.
GATGCATTGTAGTGTTCTCTTGAATCGGGGAAATTTCAATCAATTTGTGAAGTAAAAAGACGGATACATTTGCTTAGCTACTATCTCTTGACCTCCTAATCTTCCCGTTTCAAAGTCCTCAAGCTCACCATTTGAGCTGATTTTGCTTGTGGAATTGTGTATCTTGTAGTATTTATTTCGAGTAACTCTATGCCAAACAAATAATTTCATTTGGATGTAAAGGCTTAGGAACTAAAATTGTAAAAGAAGAAGAAGAGGAAGTTCCATTGTTCGATCTCCAACCGTCCGGGTCCCCCATTGTTCGATCTCTAACCGACCTTAATGTGTGTTCAGTGTTCATCCTCATATATCAATTAAATTTTGATATTTTAAAATGAGTATTTGTGGTAACCTTTTGATGCCCATAGGAGGGCAAACGAATAAAAAAGAGGGCAAACATTTTTATCCATTATTTTGTAATGACGAATTTCAAGATCTGTCATCACAAGTTTTTAGTTGATTAATCTGTGACAACCATTTCTTATATTTGTGATGACAGACATTGTTATCGGTTACGACGTTTAAGAGAATCCGTGGTCACAGATATGAGGGGGGTGGGTGGAGTCGGGTCGGTAGCTCGACCATAGGTTTAAGGATAGATATCCACCAATTTCTTTTTATTTTTAAAAATTTAAAAATAAGAATAAGTGACTAAGAGAGTTTTGCCCACTTTTTTTTAATTTTTTTCCCTCCTAGATGCGTCAAGGTTAGCACAAATCTTTATTTTTTTTAAATATATATTTTTACCAATGAGAATATAACTATAAATCTCTTTGTATACATGGTACAGACAAAATTTCAGAAGTTGGCTACCGGCTAATACAAAACTGTATCGTATAACGAGAAATTAAATAAAATTATAAAAGCTAGGAATTAGTTGTTTTTGTTTTTGGGGGCCATTTTAGTTAAAAAAAAAAGACACCATTCAAATAATGCTTACTAATTACAAATAACAATACGAAACCATAGTTTTAAACTAAATAAGAAGAGAGACTTGCTCAAGTGGTAGAGAGCACACCTTCAACCCTTAAGGTTGGGGGCTCGATTCTTACCGGCCTCATTGCCTCCCTCTACACCAAAAAAAAAAACTAAATTATAAATGAATTAAAATTATTCAACTTGTACTTTACGTTCTTTGATTTTTTGAAAATAGCTCAAACAAATAAAATCACAATCTCAAAATTATTATTAATTGTTTAGCATGAGTACCTAGATACAAATATACAATCCCTAAACCCTAATCTAAATATCTAATGGGTATTTTCCTAATGTACAATCATTCAATAAACTAAAAATAATAATTGAGTAAGGAGAAAAAAATTAGAAAACAACACCTTTGAATTAACAAGGAGGATGGAGATGAGCAAGATGTGCTTATGATTGAGTCGGGGGAAATTTGAGTATAATATTTGAGGTAAAGTGGGTATAAATTATGATTTTTTTTTTTAGAGAGGGGGAATTGTTTTGTTTATGTTTGTGAACTTGTGTTGTATTCTGTATGTTATAGCTAGACAGTGGGGAGGGGAATGGTTATGTTTTTTTTTAAAAAAAAAGGCATGTAAGCTACTATACTTGTGCACTAGACACTAGTAATGTTGTTTTACTTTTTTTAAGTTTAATTTTAAAAAAAAATCAAACTTTTTTTTTAAATGATTGGGATGTCCCCCCCATGTCCTAATGTAGTTCCGCCCCTGTAAACATATATTAATTTAAGTTGTAAAAGTCATAATAACAACTAATTACAAAATCAAAATATTGGAAAATATGTCTTCTAATATGAAAGTACCCATGCATTGCAAGGGTTTTGAACTAGTACACGATATACATCTAGAACCAAGTCTCTGTATTAGACTAATCATTGTTCGAGTACATCAATATACATCAATGTCTATGCAATTTTGACTAACACAAGTTCTTTCCTATAGCAAGATCCAAGTCTAAGTCTTTGTAACGCACATGAGAAATTACAAAAATACTCATATCTCGTATCGAGCACGTGACTACGAACCACGGCGTCGGAGGTTCAAATCCCTCCTTGCCCACAACCGACCCCAAAGAAAGGGGAGAACTGGGGGGTGGAAAATCTAATCTCGCCCGATCTTTATCAATCAGTACTTTTTACATTTTACTAGAGAGAATACAGCTCCAGATATCAAATAAGTTCATACAACTAAGACATTCCTTGCTAAAATACATCATCTATCCCATAATATAACCCTAACGTGGCGATTGAACAAAATCAAAGCGTTGACATGTAACCAAGTTTTAATTTAAATTTGATTCTCACTCATTCACCATACTCTCCTTCATTAATAATTTGGGCCACCCCAGTAGTTACGTCAAATTTCATGCATCATTATTCTCACATCTCCAAACACCTCCTTGTATGAGTTTTGACATGATTTAGCTTCCTTCATGAACTATTGATCATGCCACTCACGGTCTTCACCAATCATCCCGCCATTCTACCATGCCTTCTTCTTGAAATCTGAATGTGAGATCCATTTGTTCTCAAACCTAAATATTTTATGCCCCCACTCAATAGTCACATAATACAAGTCACATAATACAGTTTAATTGAAAAGCGATGAAAACATTGACAAGCCAAAAAAATTATGCCAATGCTAGAAACTCTTCTTATTCATTAGTAATCAAAAATCGATCCAATGCAAGCGACTTTTCTCTTGACCCCTTGCAACCCAAGTGAATTGTGAAACAGAAAGAGGAGGATCACGAAGGTAACACTCAAAATTAAAATCATCCAACACTCTCATCTAATAACCAACGCCCGCTTTAGAACCCATCCTTAAATCCCAAAAATTGCCAATAACAAATGAATAAACACTTTGTAATTTGATATGGTAGAAAGTGAATGGTGAACAATTATTTCTTTAACAAGCTCATATCATGTTTTATATTATGAATCGCTAAAATATCACCTAGTAATTTTAAGCCCGTACTAGCAAAATGATCTCCAGAGTGTCACCATCCATTGGCGCTCTATAGAAGGGAGAGAGCAATGGCGGAAACACAATTCCTAAGAGAGTACCCGTGTTACACTGGAAAAACTTAGTCATCTATCATTTATCATTTTTAGAAGTAAATATTGTATAATATTATTGTAATATATAATGTATTATAAATTTGTCTTAATAAACATGATACCAACTGAACTAAATTTTGGATTGAGAGAGGCCAGGATACCTCTCTTGGTGCCAACTCCACCACCGGCCACAATATATGTCTAGGCAGTAAATAAAGAACCATAACCAGATTTTCATTGATGGGTACTTTCATTGATAGGACCATAACCATAATTTCATTGATGGGGCACTCAGATGTGTGTTAACTGTGGTTCATTTGGAATTGTAAGTGGATTTGTACCCTGTAATACCTCATATACTTAATAATATTAAAAAAAATAAAAAGTAAACTTCTTTACTTTTGTTTTGAATCATTTTCTCAAATCTAAACTAACTTAAATAAACTAATATAATGGTGATTTTGTCAACTTGTCTTTTACACATAAATTGTTATTTTCTTTTATCCAAAACAAAGCAAAGTACCATTTAATATGTCTTTAGTATTGTATTGAAAAATATTTTATTGGAGTTCGACTGCATTGCACGGAACTAATTTGCTTTTGTAACCCCTTTGATACTTAAGTTTTAGTAAAGTAATAAATAAGTGTTCGTGCTATTGAACATAAGCCTTGCACATAAGCATAAAGATCAGGCTTTAGTCCCCTACTTCTGTTCAGTTCAAGTTAGAACAATTGTCACTTGTTGGAACAACAGATATTGCCATAGATATGCAAACAGCTAAACAAGTAATTGAGTGCTCTTTAGTTTCATTTGATTGTTTCATTTGAATTCTTAAATTTCACTTACTACGTTGTTGTTATTTGATCATCATACACTACTAGTATTTAAATTAAGTATCCACCTTCTACCATTCCCATGGTAACATTTCTCATTCAATTTGTCCTACATCTATTCTTTCTTTTGACATACATAACTCTCTATCTTTATATTTCATCCTTGTTTAACCAAGGCTATTAACTTAACTAAATACAAATCATCATTACTTACTTCTATTGAATCTTGTCATGAAGATAAAATTATTTCTCACTACCGTAGCCTTTCCAAACCTTTGGCCACAATTTGGTATAGGGGATGATGATTGAGATTGTTTATTAAAAAGTTCATTCCATTCTTGTGTGGGATCCCCACACAAAAGGTAGTTTATATGAACTTTAATCCTATATGATGCCCTTATTGTGTAATATTTGGATTATGTTGAACACGTTATTATTTTAATTTAATCCTCTAGATTGAATGCATTTATGCACTAAACATTTGTACTTGGGCAGATTATCAACATGTGTTATACCTGACTTTTGACTATCTAAATGAATGCATAAAATAATGTTATGTCCATTTTATTTGAATTCGGTCTGATAGCTTCGTTTTGATATCTTATAATACTAATTCTGTGATTGTTTACTATATGTCAAATGTGCGTTTACATTTCACTGTGCAGGTTGTATACGGGATCGTAAATCCGATTATAATTATTGTTTCTAAACTCTTATAGAGTATAATTATTGAGTTATGTTTTAGCTTATGGCTTGCCAAATTGATTTATTTAGAGAGTAAATCCGAATAACTAGTTGAATGCCCGTGATGCTGCACGGGTCTACAATTGGTGATTTTCATTAATTACTCGACGTTTGCCGTGGCACGATGAACTAGTCAGTGATGTTATAATTTCAACTTAATTAACCAAAACAGAATATGATAATTTTTCATTTTAAGATATACAAAATTAACTTCAAGAACTTCTTATGCATCTTTCTTAAAAAAAAACACAATCAAAAAGAAGAAGAAAGAAAGATATAAACTACTACTCGTAGTGAATTGATCAAGTGAACAATTACCACATATTTATAACCTCAAGCTCATTTTATATTTTTTTTCCCATTAATCCACACTACAATGCTACATTAGTAGACACTAGACAGTTATATTGGTCACTGTACTTACTGATCTCACTGCATTTCACTGTGTAAAAAAAGAAAAAAGGAAAAACAATTCCTCTTTCGGAACTCAAACCCCCTTTTTTCTGGCCATGAGATAAGCCCAAAACCCTACTTTGCCAAACAAACAACCATCATCTTCCACCTTCACACACACAACCCAAAAAAAAAAAAAAACTAAACTCAAACCCAAACCGAAAAACATAAACATAAACACAAAACACAGACAGAAAAACATTACAAGGAGAGAGAGTGGGATAGAAAGTGAGCAATGTGGAGATCCATAGCAACACGATGTTCATCAACCAAAAGGCTGTTACTTTCCCTACATAACAACAACAGCCATAGCCATGCAAGGGAAATTCATTCCCTTTTACAGCAACAGGTAACCAAAAAGAGTTCATTTAGTTGTTATCAAAGTTACAAGCTTTATTCACAGTCATCCATTTCTGAGTTTGATAATGACAACCATCATCATGATTCATCAACTTCCTCTGAGGATGTTGAAGTTGGTGATGAAATGAGAGATACCCAGATGGGGTTTGGTGTTTCCAAGCCTCAATTTGATGAAAAGATTGAATCTTTTGATGAAAAGAGTGATACCCAGAAAGGGATTAGTGAAAGGAATGAAACCCAGATGGGAAATGTTGATGGTGATGGTGATGGTGATACTCAGATGATGGATTTGAGTGGTTTGAGTTCTTTTATACAGGAGTTGGTGGCTGATAGTGGTGTTGATGGTGATGGTGATGGTGAGGTGAGTAGTAAGGGGAATGTTGATGATGTTGAGGGTTTGGAGAAGGTGTTGTCTTTGTTACAGAGTAGTGTGGATGAGTCACTGGAGGGTAGTCTTAATGGTATTGGGTTGAGTTTGAGTGAGGGTTTTATGTCGCGGGTGGTCGAGACTCCGCTTGTTCCCGGTGCGCATTTGATTCGGTTTGTGAAGTGGGGGGCGAAAAAGATGAAGGATGAGGTTGTGGTGAGTAATGCTGTTTTGGGGAAGCTTATTGGTGTAATTGGTTCGGGAGAGTTGAGGAGGAAGGATGTTTATGCTTTGTGGGATTTGGTAAAGGAGTTTGGTGAGAAGGTTGATGGTAGCGGTAATGAGGTTGTTAGTGCTGATATTCTTAATCAGTTGATATCTTTGTTTTCTAGAATGGGTAAAGGGAAGGCTGCATATGAGGTTTTTGGAAAGTTTGAAGAGCTTGGGTGTGTGCCTAATGTTGACACTTATTATTTGACTATTGAGGCTCTTTGTAAACGGTCGTTCTATGATTGGGCTGTAGAGGTTATTGAGAAAATGCTCCATGATGGCATGTTACCTGAGAAAGAGAAGGTTGGTAAGATCATTTCGTTCTTATGCAAAGGCCGTAGAGAGAAAGAGGCCCACAAAGTTTTCCTTGCAGCAAAGGAGAAAGACATGTATCCTAATCAAAAGCCTGTTAATTTCTTGATTAGTTGTCTGACGAAAGAGAATGATACTGTCAGTTTAGCCCAACAAATGCTGGTCGATTTTCCAGAAAAAGAGCGTAAACATGCTATCAATCCGTTCTCATGGGTCATCCGAGGTTTGTGTAGAAAGCAGGACGTTGAGGGTGCCAAAAAGTTGTTAGCTGAGATGATAGAGAAAGGTCCACCTCCAGGGAATGCGGTCTTTAATACCATTATCAACTGCCTTTCTAAAACGGGGGATCTGGAAGATGCTAAAAGTATACTTGAACTGAACAGAAGTAGGGGACTAAAGCCTGATCTTTATGCTTACACTGTGATAATGAGTGGTTATGCAAAGGGTGGTGCTATGGAAGACGCCGAAAATGTCTTGTTAGAGGCCAGAAAGGATCATAAGCAACTCTGCCCTGTAACTTATCATACCCTCATTCGTGGATACTGCAAGCTGGAGAAATTCGATGAGGCCATCAGGTTGCTGACTGAGATGAAGAACGATGGTGTCCGAGCTAATGTGGATGAGTACAATAAATTGATACAGTCACTTTGTTTGAAGGCTTTAGATTGGGAAACCGCAGAGAAATTGTTGGAAAAAATGAAAACGGAAGGCATGGAACTACCTGGTATCACGCGAGGCCTCATAAGGGCAGTCAAGGAATTGGATCAGGAGGCAGCTGTATCTGAAGACACTTTAGCCGATGCTTAGATTCTTAGAGAAGAATACAATGTTGTAAGCATGTTGCTAAACCCTTTGTTTTCTTTTTGAACTGTGGTAATGCTTCGGTGTTTTTTTTCTTATTTTCTTTTGCCAGTGATAATACACTTTCTCTAGATTAGTTGATGACGATTATTGTCACCGAAATGGCTATCAAATGGTGCAACTTTTTGATCTTTTTATCTTGTCAAGCTTGATGAGCTGGTGTTTCTTTATTTATTTTATTTTATTTTATTCTATTTGTTGTCAAGGATGACTTTCTGATGGTTTTTGCATTAATGCATTTCACTATGTCTCATTGACTTTAATCTCATTGACTTTAATCTAATTCTGTGATTCTTAAAATGATTCTCATCTATTAGGTGAGTACACATTTGTCTATTTGAGTACTTGTATCAGTTGTATGTTTTGTAGTTAGTTTGGATTGAGTGTGAAATGTCAGCTCACTATTCGTAAATTAGCTATCACGCTTGGCAGTGCTTTCTCGCTTGAATATGTTATGCTATTATCTTATTTTGAGTTGCCTTGGTGTGTGAGGTTATTTCTAGGAATACAAAATTTGAAGTTCCCTTCAAAGTTTGTTATGCTTGTCTTTTTGTATAAGAATGTGAAACGATAATTTGAAAATGGGTCAAATTGTACACATTTTTGAACTGTCTTGATGTGGGATCATTTATACGAGAGCCTTCTTGCTGGTAGGGCTTCGTCACGGCGCATGAAAACTTTCAAGTTTTTTTGGTTGTTTGTCAAATTTGTTGCTGCAGGATGAAACTGCCTTAAAAAATGGCCTCCAAAAGTGCTTTCACGCACAGCTGTTAGCGAGGGTTGTCGTAGCCGCACGACACCTCATGACCTCAGTTTTCATGGACAATTCTACCTTGCAGCACTTCGTTTTGAAATTTGCCGAACACCTCATGCTTTATTTGACAGCCAATGCACACGTACAACCCCACACAGCCACAACACCTTTTCCTCTCAGCTAGAGCTATAGCACTCGGCAATCACAAACTAAGCCTATATGCGACTAGAAAACATGAGACAGTTAACTATGCACTTGTGGAGTCAAAGGCAGCTCTGTCTTTCTTATTTCCCCAGTTGTGGCATGAGCAGACACTTAACTGAATTCAGTGGCAAACACAATAGACTTTTGGCTTTTGCTGAAGTCTCGTTGTTGGTCCTACTGTAAACTCTATATCCGAGGCCGATGCTATTATGATACTATCTGGTGAATCTAGGTGCTGAACTTTCAGTTATAACCTTTATGCTATTCATCTTTATTGGCAAACTTAACTCAGCAACAGCGTGCTGTGACGCAATTGTGTTTACTATCTGTACTTGAGGTATGAGTTCTCTAATATTCAACAGTTGAAAGGCCACTGTGGACTAATTTTGTTCTGGTGAAATGAGGAAATAAAGCTTTAGCATTTTAAAGAGGTATTTATGGCCTGTTCTTTTTAGCTTTATTTACTAAACTGAAATGTGCTAAAATTAGACTTTTCTTTAGTGGTTTTGACATTCAATTACTTATCACAACCATATCAATATTGTCCTTTTATGAAACTACAAAGTGATTCCCAGTAGATATCGGTGTTACAACTTCTTACGATTAAAAGATATGTTATGAACTGAATCAACGGAAGTGAAAAAAGTTGGAAAGCATAGGCCCTTACTATGCTGACACGATATTGTATTATGTTTGAGCTAAAACTTGTAATATTTGGCAGTCGTAAGTTTTAGATGGTTATCTGAGATGAAACCTCTAATCTTTGGAAACCTCTAAACATTTGGAAACCCCTAAACATTTGGCTTGGGTAAATGGATTTTCAACGGACAGAGTAATACAGGATTGGAAGATTGGTTGTTGGTGAAGAGACTGACTGGTGATAGAGCCATGAGTAAAGTTTTAGTGTCATGTTCAGCTCACATCATGTCCACACTCTGCGCTCAGTTTTTCTTCTCTGTTTCAGATGCAGAGCCATATATCTGTAGTTGGGAACGCAACTGCTGTCTCAGGTATGTTTGCATGTGTAATATCGGATCGGAGTTTAGGCTGTAGTGAAAGATTATCTTATGTTAACATACATCTCTGGGGTGATCTTTCTTTGCTAGCTTTACCATAATTTCTGAGTCCCTTTTCTTACAATTTTAGTTTATCATCTGTTAATTTTTTTTCTAGTTCTTGTGGGGACTTAAATGTTGTTAAACAATAAGGATTGGATGCCCTTGTGTATACTTTTGGGTACTTATACCATTCTGATAGAAGTCAGGAAGCAAATTCTGTATTGTTTGACACTTTTTTCCACCTTTTCGAAAGCTTCTTTGATTTTTACAACCTCTACATTTTTTTGTGCATTCTTAGATTAGTCAAAGTTATGGAGTGAGGAGGGTGCTGTAAGGATTCAACCTCAGGCATTACACTAAAGGGAGTTAGGAATGTTACAGTTGCTAACCCCTAGTGTAAGGGTGTAAGAGTTAAAGCCTAGCCCCTTGGTGAGTAGGAAGCTTTAACCATTTGGCCTACCTTTTGTTCCTGCATGATTTGCTTAGTGTTTCAGATGTTGCTTCTTTGAAAATATAAAGTTGCAGAATTCTAAAAGATCACTTTTTGTCCTGTGGGAATATATCTGAAGCCATAGCCTATAGATAATTCCAGGTTTCCATGTAGCTGTCTGATGATATACTTTTCTGTTGACGTTACCATTTAGATGAATAATGTGGATAATACTTTCCTGATCTCTTATTATTTCTAATGATCAAGAAAGAGGAAGTATTAGATTTGGTGGTTGCTTGTTTCAAGAAGTTCTGGACCTTCTGGTGGAACTGGACAATGTAGTTGTGCTTTTGCTGCATTGTTTCTGTTGTTTGGTATTTGACGTTTCCCAAGGCCTGCTAACAGCCTGATAGTTAGCACTGGGTAGGAAAGGTATCTTTTCTTGTCATCTTGCTATTGTGGATACTGACACTGTTGCAATGGTTGTGTAATCGAAGATTAATGGATACTTTGTGCATGTTTTTTTTATTCATAACTGGAAATGTAAAGCAGGCACATATAAGATTCTTGAGCATTTGTTTCTTCTTGCTCATAGAACAGTGGAACAGTTGGAAAGCAACACTAGCTTCCATCAGCCAGTCTAGTTTACGAGCATATCTTTTGGCAATGTGAAACAGACCTAATTTACTAAATGCTGTTAGACAAGTGTGGTTGCATTTTGTTGTCTTATTTGATCATAAGTTGTGAGGTGCTTAATTTCAGTGTGTTAGTTGGTCAAGACCTCCAACTCAACTTCCATTCATCTAAGTTGATAGAGCTAAATGGATGATTCAACTATTTAGCGGAGTAAGTTCTTTCAGTGACTATCGTTTATTGCGGCCTGCGTTGACTGTTTGAAGATGGTTACGGTTTGGATGATTTGGCTTCATTGAACCAGCGATAGCGGTTTCTCTTGCAGAAACTAAATTTCGGACCTTGAGATGTCTCCCACATTGTTCGTACTCCAGGAAATGCTACGCCGGAGAAACTGGTCTCTCCAGAAAATGTTACCCCTTTACTGAACCATTAGGTTATTTCCTTATTGCTGGTGTTCGATGTTATTTTCCAACACAGTATCCCCTTATATGGAACTCCTTCACTTTTGACAGCTACAGAGGAAACATTTGAAGCTTATTAACGAGATATTAAATGTATAACCCCATGCATTTTGAGTGTCAAAATTTATTCCATTTAGTGCTCAAGATGGTTGCATTGAATGTTCTGGAACTGGTAAATGGAAGGCAGTTGCATTTAGAGGCGTATTATGAATGAATGGTTGATAGCAGAGGCAACTCTGCTTAACATATGGTTGCATTCAAACAAGAGGATTTTGTGGATGACAGGATAGGTCCAGATCTTGCAGAGTCTGACAAGGGCTTTTACCTGCTTTTTCTGGAGGTGAGCATCATGGTCATTTCACATTTGCAATAGCTCTGAGATAATCACATATAACAGATTGCTTGATCATATTTGAAATGTCTATGTGGGCTGATGACTTAAAAAGATTGGACAGATCTTCTGACATTAGCTAGAGCTGTACATCCTAGGTTGTTGGCACAATTGTCTCATTTTTGCCCAGCTACATGTTTCATGTTATCCTCTGTTTTCCTTACGAAATGTTTTTAGATTAAGGATCATAGCAATGAGCTAATGTTGTGTTTATTTTCATGCAGGACCTGAAAATTCTATGGCCCAATTATCTGGTCAATTACCGTGATATCAGATTATGAAAACCGTCTGCGAATGCTGGAATAGTGCTTGATTGTTGATTGTGGGCAGGCTTGGCGAGGTGGTGTGATAGAGGGAGGAAGGATGACTAGGGGGATAGATATTTATGAGGGGCATTGAGACAGTCAGAAAGAGAGGAGGAAAAGGAAATGGCAAATATGTCAAATTGCATAGAATTCTTTGCTTTTCAAGTAAATGGAAGACAATGGGAAGCTGGAGTAATATTTTAGGAATTCATAGACTATTAGTACAAAGAAAGGTCTACTCGCCGGCCATTGACTAAGATGAACTTAAAGTGAAATACTGAGATTATGACGTGAAATGATTATCCTAAGAGATGGTGTCAGAGAATGTTGAGTTGATTTTCATATTTCTTATTTTCTTGGTTTTTGCCCCATATCCTTTCGTCTGAGTGGTGCACATCCGTGATTGAACAAGTTTATTCGTTTGAAGTTAATGCATATACAGGGCGGTGATGGTCGGGTTCATATAGAGCTGAAGTGCATTAGAGCTCCCATTGCCTTTCTTGGCTTCAAAACTGGAATTGGAAGGTGAACCGGAGAAATGAAGCAGGTACATGTAGTTGTAGCCCTGGTTGACTTTGGTTTTTCTCCTTTTCATTACTTTTCTTTTCCCTTTCATTCATACGTGCTAGTTGCAAGTTCTGCTCATTGACCAGGTCCCATCATCACAAAGTTGACCATGTCTTTCTTTCTAGAATGATGGTACAGCAAGTCTGAAAATTGAAATTTAAAGTAGTTGGAGACTCTTATCATCTCCTTCGTAAAACTCATGTGTTACACATCATTTTAAGTAACCTGAACATAGGAATTATGTCTTATGATATCAGATATCAATTATCTTCCCTGCAGTTGGAAGAGCATGAATTTCCCTCACCAGCAGCTGAATTAGTAGCTGGAAATGAGTACCTCCTAACCGAAATTCTCCTTAGACTCCCAGCAGAATGTCTGGTGAAAATGAAATTGGTATGCAGACACTGGAACTCTCTCATATCTTCGACACATTTTTCTCATGCTTACTTTCTGTATCATCCTTTGGGTATTGTCATCCGTAGGAAGTCTGTCCCCTCACCCAATGTCTACTGTTTTCTCCCCCTGACGAACCTGGACATTAACCTCTCATCAATGCCTTCCTCCCCATTTCTGGTTGTAGTCCCTGGAAAGTGTGTAAGGGTATTGCATTGTTGCCATGGGATACTGCTATATGAAATCATAGATCCTGATGAATCCAAGCACAATAGTCCTTGGGAGGAGCTCACTGTTTACAATCCTACGACTAGGAAATCTCGCACACTTCCGAGGCTTGAGATGTGCCGAGTGATCTCAGCTTACTTAGTTTTTAGCTGTAATAGACCAAAATCTGAATACAAGGTAATTTCTGTATGCACGACGGTTTCATTTAATCGTTACCTCAAGATATATTCATCCAGGTCAGGCAGCTGGAAAGAGTTGGATGGAATGGCAGGAGTTATCAAGGATTTGGAGGTTGACACAGGAGTTTATTGGAAAAACTCGATCAGCTGGGTATCTGGGACCAAAGACTCGTGGCACTTTGAAATCGATAAAGAGCAGCTAAAGAAGATGCCTTCACCCCCTATTGGTCAGTACTTTATTGGACACTCCGAAGTGTTGCGAGTGTGGTGGGAAATTGTATTATCTGTGGAACCACTGTGCTGCTATGAATTTTAAAATCTTTGTCATGGAGACTTATGAGCAGGGTTGGTTTCTTAAGTGGACCTTGGACCTTCGAGCCATGCGGAGTGAGTTCTGCTTTCCGGGTTACCGTAGTGCTTTGGTCATGCTTTGCCTCATCAACAGCGAAGGATCTGAGGGACGGGAAAAGCACACCATGATATTTCATGTACCTGGTAGAATCTTGGGTTATGATTTGGAGGAAGGCACTAGCAAGGAGATTTGCAAGGTTCCTCGTTTCAAAGGGGAGAAGAAAGGAAAGTTGCAATTTCACTGGTTTAATGTTTTCCCATATGCTCAAAGTCTGGATTGTGTATGATGTCATCTTTGCTTGTTAAGAAAAAGTATGTTTCGTTGAGGCTTATATGTTTGAGGATGCATCTCCATCAGTATCTAAAAACTCATGTACTGTGTTTTGAAGTTTACAGATGAAATCCATTGTTTACTTCTATGGTTTATCATAGGAGCTTTGCCACAAGTTCACAACAGCTATTGCATGAAGCATATACCTCAACAATATATTTTATTGTTTAATCATATCAAACTACAACTTTTGTGCGTAAATATGAATAGTATCATTAGGTAATTAGTAGAGCAGAAAGGCGCTCATATCTATCTCCAAGAACACTGGCTTTCGTGTCCGGGAAGTACTTTTCTTCAGGTGACAACGCAGTAATCTGTCCACTGCCGGTGACCTTGATAGGATACCTTAGGAGGTGACCAGGCAAGTCTTTGTCTAAATCGCGATCGCTTGAATAGATCTTCCAGTAATCATTGGCAATTTCATTTACTTTATGCATGCATTCTTTAGTCTCAGGATGAAGGAAAGAAGGATGAATTATACTGAGGTGCTCATACCACAGAGCCATTCTAAAACCATGTATCTGCCCTTTCGCTGGTTGCTCGACTGACAAATGATGTAGCTGGTATGCTCCCATCGCTATCTCTGTGTCTCTTCCCCCATCCATTGATCTTTGGTTCATATTGGCTGATCCAATTATGATATATTCGTCGTCCACTGAATAACAGAATCAAAATTCCAGGATGTCGAAAAATTATCAAGTTAGTTACTATTGGCTACCATCATTCACATGATTCAATTGAAATCGACAGAAAGAAACTTTAGGGACAACTTTGAAGCTCGGCATACCTATCATCATCTTTGAATGAACATATATCATGAAGCGTCGAGAATGTTGAGCTTTGCAATAGGCAGTATCCGGATTCGGCTTTTCTGGAGGTTCATACTCCCCGGGCTTCACAACTTCACAATTTCCGAGGCAGAAAAATGACAAGTAGTCAGTTGGATGAGCGTCAATACCCTTGCGGTTGATGGCGGTGGCAATGTCGGTAAACATCATCTCCATTGTTTTCCTCTGGCAGTACAGTATCTCTTGTATAAAAGGGCTTTCAGGAACTCCTTCTGGCCACATGGGGAGGACTACATACACAGAAAACTGCTCACCGGCCATAATTTTGCTTACAATCTTCAGCGAGAGCTCCTTGGGTATGAGATTCAAGGCACCGAGATTGTCTTCCTTTTGTTTCCAGCCATATGAGCTGCCAATGAAAAATTGGTTTTCGATATATATGAAGTTTCTTGCTCGTCGAATAGCATTTATATATGCTTCTTGAATGCTTCGGTCAGTAACGTTATTCTTGTCACAATGAAGGCCACGTCTAAATGCTTCTTCAGGATCTAAAGGGGAGACTACAACTGATCCACCGTCAATCGATCGAAAAACTTGGACACTCCAACTGTCCTTGTCTTGTATTGGTGTAATCACGTCTTGTGGTTCACA
Source organism: Pharnaceum exiguum (assembly GCA_900322385.1). Classification (NCBI taxonomy): domain Eukaryota; kingdom Viridiplantae; phylum Streptophyta; class Magnoliopsida; order Caryophyllales; family Molluginaceae; genus Pharnaceum; species Pharnaceum exiguum. The sequence continues at coordinate 89,842 of ONZK01000466.1, forward strand.
GAGTTGATCCCTGCAAAAGATGAGCGGCTCTTGTACTTGTTTCCACCACCTTTGCTCGAAGTTATACAATACATCCCAAGCTACAGGGCCTTCTAATCGACAATGAATGTCATGCCATGGTTGCCGTGGACCGCCTTTCCTGATAGATGCTTCTGAAAAGCTAGGTTGATAATAGTCATCCTTGTGGACAGTGTTGAGTGTCCTAAATAAAGAATGATCCTGCGTATCATATCTTCCGATTGTAAGGTCAAGGCCTCCTACAAAACTCACAATTCTCCGCTTCTGTGATCCTTTCTTATAGTCCTCACAATCAACAACCACTGACTTCTGATGGTGCGAGAACATAGTCATAATCTCCTGTTGCTCAAATTTTGTTTTTCCTCCATCAGACATTCGAGTGCACTCGATGCACCGTACTTTTGTGTTCTTGAAGTAATTGACAACGCTGTTTCCTTGATTACCAGTCACTATTTCTAAACCTTTCTTTAACCACTTCGAAGTTCTTTCCTGCCACAAGAGTACATAGACATTCAAGTTATCCTCATCTGCTTTCTTCTTAAGAAGCTCCCCAAGACTAAGGGCTCTAATGTTACCATGCTTGGGACTAGGAAAATCTCTTATCAAGGTAATGTCAGTATGCATTGACCACCCGGTGATACAAATCAAGTATTTTGCATTAGTAATAGCATCAAATATATCCTGCCAACATCTTTGCGGCTTGTAAGTCATACCCCCGGCAAGTCTGATTTCAGGTTTGAAGTTGTTAGAGATGTGCGAATCTTGGTATAGAGTTACTTTACAACCGCGTCTCTGTTCGAAGAATGTGAACGGTACTCCAGCAAATTTTGGACCTTGTATACCTCGAGACCAATTTGGGTCTCTAATGACATCGCGAAACTGCACGCTTACTCGTATTTGTGAGCCTATGGGCTTACCCCTCGCATCAAGTATGTCAAGCCATTTGTCCACTGCATCACCATTGATGATTTCGTCGACTGGTAGGTAAGCGTTTCCGATTACGGTTGTGCCAATGAGATTATCATTTTGTATCTTAAATGTGACACTGGAAACTTCATGAGCGCAGTATATACGAAATGACTGGAACCACCGAGGTCTATCAACTATAATTGTATTCCCAACTCTTGTGCTATCTAAATCAATTGAGGTGTAGATTTTGTAACCGATTTGCTGCACAATTCAGTGACAATTGTTAGTGAGACGCCGGTTTTTCATTTGTTCATTCATTATAGACGTCCAAGACTCCAAGCCAGCGTAGTTATGTACGTACGTGTGTGCGTACCTGAGAATAACATCCTTTGATCCGGTAAATTAGTGCCCTGAATATTCTCAATGGATCTTCACTCCCCTAATGTCCCTCGAGGGTACAAGAAAATAAAGTTGCACTTGTTACAATCATAAATTAGTTCCATTATTGTACAACTTTCTGGTCTAATTAAACTCTTTTAACTGTCAAAAAGCTGGGTTGAAACTTCGAAGTGTTCATTTGTGAGGCAAAAACAGAGAAATTTTTTGTCAACAAATAATCAAGAGCCTACAGTCTTTGTATAGATTGAAGCAAACGCCTCATATATAGCTCAGCTAACGATCGCTACAAAAATAAATCAGAAAATTTGGCGTGAACTCGTTTTATAGTATATTAATGACCTCTCGGGTAGTCATTAGTAACCCCTACATGGCTATTAATGTCTTAGTGACTCCGTCATATATGTAACTGGTTTTACAAAAAAAATTGTGAAAAAATAAATTAATTCAATTCTGAGAAGAAATCGTGGACATAGCAATACAACCAGTATATTTATCAAAATTTGAAGTATGATGAGCTATTCCAAGTTTCAAACCTGGCTCATGAAGGGCTTCCCATAACTCATGCGCAGCTTAGTAGTCTCATATATTTTAGCAATGAGCAACCCATGAAGTAGTCTCGTCATTATTATTAATAATTTAATATAATTCAGTAGCTACCTGCAGATCAGGGAAATGCTAATCATGAGCCTAGAAAAGTCACGAGTGAATAGAAAATCAGGCTAACCACCATGTATTTGTTTGTGTTAAGACTGTGGGTGAGTTTGGGGATTGTTCTCAAGTGTTGTAGGAATGTGGAATATATATGTGAGGTGAAAAAACAATTTTCAAATCTTATTTTTGGAAAGTGCTTTCACTTTAAGCACGTCCTACCAAACAGACTCAAAAAATAAAAATGCTGCCGAAAGTACTTTGATAACACTTCAACCTCAACCCCAAATGCACCTTGTATGAACAACTGATCGCGTTCTGAAAAGGCTTTCGAACCTTCTCGTGTTTTCTCTTTCGATCAGGACCTGGTGCTCTTTTTGCAACTGTAGCTAGTGGAGAAACAAGGATATCTACTTGAGTCATAGGATGATTAAAAGAAAGGGAACCTTACCTAAAGTGTATAGTATTAAGTCATCTGCGTGAAAGCAATGAATAATTTTGCTTGCAGTAAAATAGTTTGCCTACTGAAGATTCTGATTCTTTGATACAAGATATAGTTGAACTTAATTTGATGACCTCTAGCGAATCAATTCTCACGACCCCTTCTTTACCTGTAACCTGTCTTTGTTTGGCAAGGTACATAGAATGAAGCCAAAGATGAATCCATCAAGAAAGGTATTATAAAGTACAATAGTACTCTGAAAGTTTGGCAACAATGGACAGCAGACAGCACAGTATGTTTTTTTTGGTAATTCTGTTTTTGTTTCGCCAGCTTGAGCGCTATGATGATCAGCTTCTTGTTGGTTCATTCTTCATAACGCTTATTCAGGGTTTGGTTTCGTATACACAGAACTGACAGAAGTAACAGAATTAATGACTGAAGTCGTGATAGAGTGAATAAAAGAGCTAAAAGGATTTAAATGATTAATTATATTATGAATTAATTTCACTATGCATTACAGCATCTCATTGAAATTAATTAGCATAACAGACAAGGACAGGTTCAGGTGGTACTGATGATACTTATATTCAATATAAATGAATCAATGAGATAATTTGTGGTGAAATTCTGATCAGTTTGGCATTTTTGCCTAATTGTCCACAAGACGCTGTGCATGATATTTTGGTGGAGTATTCACACAGTGCATTCTGTCCAACAGCCATGACAACATTTACTAGCTAATTACCTTCATGCATCCCAACTTATGAAAAATAGACAAGCAGCAAAAATGACATACTTTTGGTCACCAACTAACTATCTATTGTTGACGAAGTACACCAAAATCTTCTGCCTATTTCTTGCGTTGCCAAACAAGGCTTCGAGTTTGGCATTATCCTTGGCTATAGCACGACGAACTTCTTCCAAGTCATCCTCATCAAGCTCACTATTGATTTCATGATTCACGATAGTCACCTCTTGTAAGTCACGCTGCCAACATCTCACGGGAAAATCTTTGCAGCGAGAGCATTTCAGCATCTTCATGCTATTCTTATCAGTATAGCTTTCACTGTGGTACTTCAGCTGAAATATTTAACCACCACAACATCAGAGTCAATCCCCTTCAAGCAAATGAGGATTGAACGTATAGAAGAGTTCCTAAAAATATATGTGTATATGTAAATAATGTATGATGTGAGTGACTAGAATGCAAATATCTGACATCCATATACATTGTTGCTTTCATGAGTATTGTATAGGGCTATAGGCCATAACACACCATTTGCAAAATACTAGTCAAAGTGCATTCTAGCCAACCTAGGTATAGTACGTAGCTTAGCTTACATTCAATGCAATACCAGTGAAATTTGTACGATTAATTATTTCAGACAAGTTTGGACGAAGGTAATCCTAAAAAGCTTGATTGTTGAGAAATATGTACCGTCCAGCTCCCTCTATCATTTTTATTCATGAAAGCTCTCTCTGTCATTGTACACTACTAGTAAAAGATTGAAAGAAACAACACCGTAGCATTAATGTTTGAGCTGAAAATTTTGATCAGCCTTATCATACATTGAAAGAAAGTTGTATAGTATGTGAAAGTTGCAAAATAGTTAGTCGATGGAGTTGCAAAATAGCTTGAGACAGAGAAATTGTATGTGTGCCCAACATCAGTAGTTGAGTGCTCGTTTCTCTCAGTGAGAGTTGTAGTGTGAGATACAAAAGATTGAGAAAGTATAGAGTGACGAGGTATATAGTGTATACTGTTGGTAATTATAGTTGTGTGCTATATATTGGTATCAGTAATGTACTATTAGACACGATATGATTGACCTATCACTTAGCGAGGACATGGCCTTAGATAGGAGATTTGTAGAATGAGGATTAGGGTACTGAATTGTTAGGGTAGGGTGCTAGACCTGTTAGGATATGGTATAGTGTTAGCCTGTGAGGTTTTGGAGTGTTTAGTGTTTTTGTTGTGCATGTCGTCACGTTCATAGTTATTTGATAGTGTCGTCTTTTACTTGTTTTACTTAATTATGCGTTTGGAGGCTTGGCATGTTTATCCTGCGACTTTATATTTCTATGGTTATATTGGATACTAACGATCACTCACTCCAGGGATAAATGTTTTTCTTGGTACACTTGGTACCTAACGATTTTTCATTGCAGGTACAAATGTTTCCGTGGGTACATTGATTTTAACGATTTTTCTTTGCAGGTACAAAGAGATTTCTCTCAGAAAGGTACTAAGTGGGTCATTCTGGAAACAGTCTCCCGATGTGAATTTTTTCGAATTGGGATAAGGCTGCGTATATCAGGCTCCCTCAGTACCCCATCTGAGATGGGATTTACTAGGATTGTTGTTGTTGTAGTAATGTACTATTATAAGTGTTTGTGGAAAATTATATTATCTTGTACTCCGTATAAGCTAGACATATATGTTTAGGGCCTTTCACGCCTAAAACAACAATATCATCGCCATCATCATAGCATACACATTCATTCAAGCTCAATTCAAACAGATAGAGCTTATAGAACTTAACATATCTTCTAGACTAACGAAGATTTAATTTCCTCGTTTCAATGGTGAAGGGATTAAAGCTTGGATCTATAAATGCAAACAATTTTTCTCAATTGACAATATTGAGGATGACAATGATAAGGTGCGCCTTGCTGCACTTCATTTAGAAGATAAAGCACTACAATGGCATCAATCGTTCATGAAATCATTACGTGGTATTTTACCCCCTTGGGATGTATATGAATCTGCTTTGTTTGAACGTTTTGGAGAGTTGTTGGATGACCCAGTTTATGAGTTGAAGGCATTAAAGCATGTGTCAAATGTTGATACTTATTATGATGCCTTTGTGACGATTGTCAATCGAATGGAGTTAACTCTTGAGGAGAATTTGAAACATTTCTTAATTGGGTTTAAAGAAGCTGTGTTGTACAAGGTGAAAATGTTCAATCCTCAGGGCGTTCAACAAGCTTACTGCCTTGCCAAGCTTAAAGAAGCTACTCAGAATGCCTTAACACAAAAACCCTTCCCCCACAAAAATGCCTTACTACCTACACCCTCATACACTCACAAATACTAAACACCAAGCCCTCCTTTCAACCAAATCAACAACCACGAAATACCCCCACAAAACAGCCAACCAAATGACCAACAATTAAGAAGACGTCTTTCACCTGCAGAGATGGAAGAGAAGCGTGCAAAAGGGTTGTGTTTTTGGTGTGATGAAAAGTTTGAACCTGGTCATAGGTGCAAGGGGGAGAGGCCACAATTGTATCATTTGGAGGTCAAGTTTGAGGAGGAAAATGACCCACAGGAGGCTATTGAAGTGATGACGGGCTCAAAACTGTCGCATATTTCTGTCAACGCTATCTCTAGCACTGAGATGTACAGGACTATGAGGGTAACTGGCCATGTTGGGAAAAGCAATGTTCATTTGTTGCTGGATAGTGGAAGTACCCACAATTTCATCAACTTTTCCTTAGCTCATAAATTGGGGTTAGCTGTAGAGAAAGTAACTCCTATGATGGTGAAGGTAGCAAATGGAGAAAAGATGATTTGTGATAGCATGGTAAGAGCGTTTACGTGGAGAATGCACGGATTGAAGTTTGTAGTGGATGTTTATTTGCCAGCTTTGGGTGGTTGTGATATGGTCCTAGGAATGCAATGGCTTAATTCCATTAGTCATGTGTTGTGGGATTTCCAAAATCTCACAATGGAGTTCAAGCATGGTGGTCATAAGGTGGTGTTGCGTTGTAGCAGAAGTGACAACATTCCTGCTGCAGGATTGAAAAAAAATTCCCCAGAGCGAAGCTCACTTGGGCGTTATTCCTTTGTATTATGGTGATGGAGAAGTTCCCTCTTATTTCTTCTCTGTTCAACAGCCTGACAGCCTCAAAATAGACCCTGATATTGAGAATGTCATTTCTGAATTCTCGGCTGTATTTTCTGAGCATGGCAAGCCTTCTCCAAGGCGTCACATCTTTGATCACAGGATTCCCTTGATGGAAGGTACCAATCCCATCAATCTTCGACCTTATAGGTTGAAACGACACTCTGGATCTCTACTTGCACACATTGCTCACACTCCTTCTTTGAAAAACACGACTACACCAAGGGGACCTAAAGTTGTAATTAACAAGGAAATGGTAAAGTGGCAGAATCAGGCTCGAGTTCAATGGCTGGTAAAATGGAAGAATGCACATGTTGAAGAGGCATCATCGGAATTTGCTGACAGAGTTGAAGAGAAATTTCCTACATTTGATCCTTGGGGTCAAGGATCTTTCGATGGAGGGAGTATTGATACAATTATTATGTCTGACATGAAGGAAACGAGCTCAGGAAGTGATACGAGCTCAGGTCGTACGACGGGCTCAGCACGTCGACGAGCGATTACCAGGATGGACAGCTGCCAGGATGTCGACGAGCTGCCAGGACGTCGACGAGCTCAGGACGTTGACGAGCAGAGCTACGTTCAGAAGACAGTTTCCAGAACAGATGGCATGCGTCAACTTGCAGCAGAGGAATATCTTGGATGCAATGTATGAAGACATGAGCATGTGTGTGGATGTAAAGTGGGCATAATCAACTACCATCATTATATTTCCCTAGAATTATGCTTAAACTAGTGGCTAATAATGAGTTTGTTAGATTATACAAATGAATGACTTGTAAGTGCATAGGATAATCATGAATCATTAATAAGAAACTCTACATTTAAGCTTTTCTCTTATCTCTCTCTCTGGTCCTCAGTTTGTTATTTTGTTCCTCATTTCAGTATTATTCTTCACCAATCCTAATACTTGATGAGAAACAATCAATAATCTTCATTTCTATTAAGGAATTGGATTATTGGTATCACCCTTTGCCCTTTCCCTTAGGCTTATGAGAAAAAACTATGTAAACTATAACTATAAGACACCCCTATTTATAGTCTTAAGTTTATTCTAGATCTAGTTCTAGAATCCCGCCCCTAGAAAGACTTGGAAAACAAGGCATAATAATTCACTTTACTAGTCCTAAAAGTAGTTGGTTACAATTAAGAAACAAAAAAAAAAAAATCTTGCCAAACGATAGAGCTTGCATTAACAATATATTCAATAAATGAATCAATGATATAGTGTGGCTTCTCGCGGCGAAATTCTGATCATTTTTGGCATTTGTCCACCAGGCGGTGTGCAACCGTGCATGATATTTTGGTAGAGCTGAGTATTAACACAGGTTTCTGTCCAACAGCCATGACAATTTTCACTAATTACCTTCATGTATGTATCCCAATATTATTGACAAAGTTCACTAAAATCTCCAATATCTCTTATTAGATAGTGTTCTTTTCTCTCCATCATTTACTCCTTTGCTGCTGAAATGGAACAAAACGGCCAAGGTGACAGATCCTCTCTTGGCACAGATTTTACAATTTACAAATCCAAAAGTTGGTGCTTCGTGAGCTCTAACTTTCAAGGTCTAAGCTAAGGCGCTCTTGAGAAACCAACACAAACACTCATAAGTTTCCATTTCAAAGATTGGGAGACGTTGCCTCATTGGACCGAGATTCTCCACAGTCCTAATCAGCTTCTTGTTGGTTCCGATCCTCTCCCTTTATTCAGGGTTTGGTTTCGTATACACAGACTGACAGAAAACATAATTGATGACTGATGATGACAGCATTCCCCTATCCAACTTGATTTAGAGTGAATAAAAGAGCAAAAAGAATTTAAAGGATTAATTATGAATTAATGTCACTATGCATTACAGCATCTCATTGAAATTAAATTATCATAGACCAAGGACATGTTCAGATAGTACTGATGATACTGATCGATATTCAATACTACAGAGCAGCTTTGGTGTCCCATAACCGTTTCCCATCTTGTGTGCCACTCAATTTCAACCACACATAATTTGTTAATGCAATTTATTTTAAATGTCTTAACAAATCACAAACGGTCCGGATTGAAGTGGCACACAAGATGTGACATGGTTATGGGACACCAAAGCCCCACTCTCATTACTAAATGAATCAATGAGATAGTTTGCGGCGAAATTCTGATAAACATTACATGTTTATTCACACAGGTTTCTGCCCAACAGCCATGACAAACATTTACTACTTACCTTCAAGCATCCTAATATTTTATGAAAATAGACAAGCAGCAAAAATGACTTAGGGTGTGTTATGTTTGTCGGTAAGAACCTGAACTAAAATTGAAGTGAACTGAAAAATACTAAACAAAGAAAAATACTAAACAAAGAAAAATACTAAACAAAGTTAAAATTATAACAAAATTGAACTCAAAAAAATGTAACTAAACTAAACTAGAAAAAAAAAACCATAACACTAAGACGAACTTACTTTTGGTCACTGTCTATTATTGACGAAGTTCACTAAGATCTTCTGCCTGTTTATTGCGTTGTCAAATAAGGCTACGAGTTTGGCATCATCCTCGACATTAGCCCGATGAACTTTTTCCAAGTCATCATAAAACTGATAATTGGTTTCATGATTCACGATAGTCACCTCTTGTAAGTCATGCTGCCAACATCTCACGGGAAAATCTTCGCAGCGAGAGCATTTTAACATCTTCATGCTATTATTAGTATGGCTGCTTTCGCTGTGGTACTTCAGCTGAAATATTTAACAACAAAACATCAGAGGAAATCCACGTCAATCAAATGAGGATTGAACCTAAGAGACTTCTTATGAATAATATTCGGAGTGTATGAATGATAATGTGAGTGACGCCTACTACAAATCTCTGACATCCATATTGATGCTTCCATGAGTACTCTATAGGCCCCTAAGCCCATAACACACCATGTGCAAAATAATATATAGTCGAAGCGCATTCTAGCCTACCTAGCTACTAGTAGCTAGCTTAGCTAACATCGGTTAAGTTTGACCGTTAACTTGATGACATGAGGTTTGTGGGGTGAAATCCCCAAATACCGTCAACCGAATTTAAAAACCAGCCAGACCGTTGATTTCCGGTTGATCCAGCCAGTCCAGGCAGTTCCTGTTTTCAAAACACTGAAATTATCTTGTACAAGTTAGACATCTATTTGTAGCTTACACGCCTAGACCTCGAGTATTCGACAATAATATGATCGTTATCATCCTGGCATAGACATTCAAGCTCCATTATATTCAAACTGTTAGAGCTTCTAGAAATTAACTATCTTACTAAACTAGTACTTCTAGAACGAACAGTAAGCACAAAAGAATATGGAGCTAGCCTTTTGTGTGTTGGACGTTGATTGACTGAAATTTGCGCATGATTATAGTGATAATGGGACCAGTGGAGCTTGTCAGTTTGCCGTCCAAAGTTTGCGAGTCATCCGTTTAATGTATTAGCTACTCGTACATAGTAAGGTAGTAACACAGGTTACTAAGCTACAAGGTTTGCTAGGAGAGTATTTCCTTTTTATTTATACTAAAAAAAAAACTCAATACAAATTCAACCATGCATGTAAAATAGTACAAATTTTCATCAGAGGTCAAGTGTTGTCGTGTTGAGTATGTTTTCTTTGATTTTGCGAATGATTTACAATTATAGTACCAACATCTTATGATGCTTGACTTCTTCATTTTCAACAGAGGTCTTTGGCTTTCTAACATGGGAATTTAAAGTAAGGGCAATACCTTTAAATTTTTCGTGGCCTTCCCCATGGCCGTATCGAAAGAGTCGGTAGACGCGGACAAAACTGGAGCAACGTGTCAACAATTTCGGTAGTGTCAAAAATTTCGGTAGTGAAGTAGTAGGACTCTTCTACGGTTATCTGCTGGATGTCATAAACTGGACTACTTAGGGCCATCAACATAATTGCTTCCATTTCCTTATCAAAGACAAACAAAATCATGGTTAATTAGGCACTTACAAGTTACAATAAGCTTATCATCAATCTCAACTTGGAAAAAAGCACTATGTTAGAGATGTTACTGAAAATATTTTATTATGTTATATTACTATCTTGACAAACAGGCTATATTGTAATAGTATATGTTAAAATTATGGGTCTTATATTAATCAACAATCTTCGAGGTCCGTCTCGGTAGAATGGATAATTCAATCGAGCGCTGTGCTCGTGTCATGTCGAACATGTATTTGGGGTTAGAAACTCCAAAATTGGTGCAATTTTACAATTTTAATCTACTGTCCCGTGACTAATATGACACCTAGGATGAGTGTCCGTGCAACATAGAGTTCCATTAATGTCAAAGTTTAGGTCCCGTCATTAGCAAAGTTTAAGGATGATTCATTATATTGCGAGTGATCTCACTGCCTGGAAAGAGATTTGCCGATAGTGTAGGGTTCTCAACCTCTCAACCGAGTCTTTTCGAAGGTAATACAATTACTACTCACTATGTACTCTAGTAGAGTTGGAAAGAATTAAACTTAACTCAATATTGGAGGAAAGGAATGTGAGTGGAAGATAGTATAATCTCTCTTCTCATATATAGATAACATGTATAGGGTCATTTGTTATCTAGACACCATACAACCCTTTGAAAGCCAATAGGTAGGGGAAAAGTTACACAACCGACACAATTAAGTTGATTTAATTACCCTCGATCTCTTAATGTGTGATTTAGTCAAATCACCCACATAAATGTGTTTGGTCAACTACTCTAATGAACCCTTGACAATAAATTATTCCAACATATAAATAATATATTTGTTGAGATATATAGGGACTTTGTCCCACATTGATCAAATGACAAAGCCTTGAGTTGTTTATAGCCTAGGGAGCCCCTACACCTATCACCAATTGGTTTTAGCTTGGAACCTCTCTAGTATTGTGAACATCTCTTAGCCCACTAAATACAAACATTAAAATGGTATCAGAGCGGGCCTTGGGCCTGTGCATTTCCCCTAGCCCACACACTCTAATAAGAGGCAACAGATCCCAGTGAGAGGCATTTCAGTGAGGCGGGGCACTTTCAGTATAATTTTCCCAAGTTGAGCCCACGTGCGTGCGATGCCCAAAGAGGTATGTCCACGCTTCAGGCCCATAGTGGTCGGCCCAAAGTGGCCCTTTGCGTGAGGCGGGGTGTTGAGATATATAAGGGACTCGGTTCCACATTAATCAAATGACAAATCCTTGAGATGTTTATAGCCTAGGGGGCCCCTCCATCTATCACCAATTGATTTTAGGTTGGAACATCTCTAGTGTTGTGAATATCTCTTGTCCCACTAAATACAAACATTAACAATATGTTCTTCCCCCATTATATTCAGAAATATATTAATACAATATTATTTCTACCTATATAATTTATGGCACTATAACTTCATTATTATTTATATGATAAAGAAGGAGCAAGTGAATCAACAAAAAGTATTTAGTAAATCGGGTGATTTTGTTACTAATAATATAGGTTGGCTAATAACATTTATAAGGTGATTAATATTATTATGCCTTGTAATGTTTTGACAAAAAGCAAACAGTTTAAAATTACAGCCGAGTATACCTAAAATTAGAGGTGAATCAATTGTAACGTACCTCGTTGCTTCCTCTTTCAAACGTGCCCGAAAATTTAACTTCTTTACAAAAACGAAACTTCCTCAAGAATTCAAGTACCATAGCCCAACTAATTTTTCCACGATAATGACGATAACTAATAATCAAATTTACAGCCGAAGACGTCAAGTCGAAATCTGCAGGCTTCATATGTCCAATTTGAAGATCCAGAAGATTAGGAGCATTAACTTCAACCTTTCCAATGTCCGTTATGCTCAACGACTTCAAATTTCTGCAAGAAATCCTTACACAGGGTTGACCAAAAGAAACAAAATGAAGGGCCAAATCTTCTAGCTTTTCCAGAACTTCAGAATGTTTATCCAATCCCAATTCACCTGTCCATATCTCTAAGCGTTTCAGACATTTACAGGCTGCCACATCGATTCTAGCATTATTCTGTCCGCCAATTTTTAACGAGCGAAGATTTGGGACATCAACAATTAATTCGGACAATTTATAGTCACGATCCTTAAGCTCAAACTCAAACTCAGTAAGTTTTTGCATACCAGAGACTTTCAAACTATCTAACTTACTACATTCCACGAAACTAATTATAAGCTTCTCAATTGAAGGGCAACTCTTGTCTAAGAGCTCGATTATATCCGGGACTAAAACGACATTCTCCAGTGATAGCCGCTTTAGTGCGCTAGGAGTACTCACATTGTCCAATACCCTACCCCATTTTAGCTCTTCAAAATCTATGTTGTTCCTCCACTTAAGTTCATCCACTTTCAGTTCCAAGATCGCGAGTTTCATACACCGGTTTAAAGCATCAAAAGCATCAGATAACTCGCTTGGTATGTCCAACTTTGGCAAGTAAAGATTGAGTCGTTGAACGTAACGCATATTGGTCTTACACCTCTTTTGCATGGCTAGCTCAATGAATTCCAGAAATTGTTTAACGAGTTGGTCCGACACATGAGCCTGATTCCGATCAATCTGAGGAAGTTTTACTTGGACCCGTCTTTTGATACGTCCGTAGAAAAGATGTTCGCTAAGATCTAAAGATGGAAGGCCGATCCATACGTCCCGCCATTGTGTAGACAGTATTGTTGTCATCATGGCTTCATGGGTCGGCAGTTGAGAAAGGATTAAGTGCTTTATGTAAACCGGCAGTTCTGATATTCGATCCAGCTTCGACATTATTGTTGCATCTTTTTTTGCTTACTTTCTCTTGATGACTTTGGTTCTGTAACTTCCGTTGACGGCTGTGATCACATTCTTTATAGCTAGGGTTCGTGATTTTCTATATTGTATGATTGTATCTGATGAGTCTCTCCTTTTTACCTGCCTCCTTACTTTTCTTTATTTTTTGACAACTCTTTATTTTTTGGAGATAACTTTTTGGGTGAGTAACTGAGTACGTGTAGGTATTGAAAAAAAAATGCCAAAAGGGGCTATAACATTCATTATATGGAAACAATGAAATATATATAGTACTTGTCAAAAAAAATAAGGACCATAAGTATTTTGATAAGGACAAATATCAACCTTTAGATTTGTCCTAGTTTTAAGGAGAACCCTTAATTGACTTATATTTATAATTTTAATTTTTTTTTAATTCCGAAAAAAATTCAAAAAAGGTACGATTTTTTTTTTAAAAAAATTATTATTTTTGATATATACCCAGTTCGTGTTTGGGGTGTAAGTTAACTTAGAATCCGATACTTTTGTACTGACTAATTAATGTATTTGTCAGTACAAAATGTATGAGTTATGAGCGCAGTTGTTTTTTTTTTTTGTCGTAACTAATTGTTTATTTTGTCAGTACAAATTACAGAGTACTTTGTACTTACATTACACCGTTTTAGTTATGACAATAATGTTATAAAGGTTAAATACTATTTTGTTCTGACATTTTTCATCTTTCGTCAGTATGAAAACGTGCAAATTTAAAATCCTTGTAAAAAGACTTATTGTCGTTACGAAAACGTACTTTTGTAGCAACAAGTTATGTGAGTTTATCTTCGATGGAAGTCATATTTCGTCGTTACAAAACTGTCTTATTGTCAGTACAAAATATGTATAAATTTTCGAAATTCAGAGATCGTACCAGCCAAACGCGGCTGTCCAAACAAATAATTAAAAAGAATTTACGTGAAAAAAAATTAATTTGTGTAATATTTATATGGGTAAAAAAAAAGATAAATAAAAATCATAAATACAAGTCAATCAAGGTCCTCCTTAAAAGTATGGCAAATCTAATGGTTGGCAATTGTCCTTATCAAAAGCCTTATGATCCTTGTTTTTTCTGACAAGGACCATATACACATCCATAGAAACAATTGTGTAAACTTGTTTTATATATAAGACGTGTTATTAATATCCATCTGGGGTCACTGACAATCCGAATCTATATTTTTCTGTCATCTAGATCTATACTAAAAGTCTAGTGTATTAAACGAGCTCAAACATATATTTTCTCACGGTCTCGCTTCTCCATAGATAGACAAAGGCCCTGTTTGGAAGTTAGATTTTTGGGGCACTTTATTGTTCCTTAGTTGGTTTGACCAATAAACAACTAATAAGATTTAAAAATTGTGTTTGGTAAATAACTAATTCAACTAGGTTTTTTTACCCCAATCAGCTGCACTCCCCCAACTGGTTCACATCATCTGGTCAAACCAGCTAACAAATTCAGTTAGTCGAATCTAGCTATTCAAACTAGCTAGCAGCTTTAGCTAATTGCCAAACAGGGCCAAATTAAATTGCATAATGAAAGGTACCCTTCAACCATTTTTTATGGAGTCATTAATGGCAAAACATGGTTATTAATCAAACTTAGTCTCCCTTCTCATATAGAAGTTTTTTTTTGGGTTAAAAAAATAATTAATTTGAGCCTCATATTTCTATATAATTAGTTATTAGAGATCTTGGGAAAAAAAGTTTTGCAATAAATTCAACAATATGCATAACACTAATTAAAAAAATGCTCTTTCCATTATATTACTCTTTCAAAGTTGGAGATTGCACTTAATAAAGGTACGTCAATAACATAAAAACGGTTGTTTGGAGTGCTAATCAGCTTCATAGCGCTTAAGAGAGAGCTCGAGTTTGACTTATTCAGATAGTTTCATTAAAAGACTTACCCACCGTAGGCGGGTGTGCGACCGGATCGGTCTACTAACATCAATTATGCATGCATGCCCTCAATACAAGTCATAGAGGCTACATGCACGTATGATATAAAACAAAATAAGTGTTCTACTTTTGAGCCGAGCGGCTAAAAGAACAATGCGTCTATCATACTCATGGTTCTATAGAGTAGTATACGCCGTATGAGGAAGAAAAAACAATCCCCTGTCCCATCTCTCTCCTTCCCCATCCATCACTTCGTCTGCCACCCTTCCCCATCCCCTTCACAAAACATAACCCTTAAACCCCAGGCCATCTTATTCTCTCTCCTTCAAAACAAACCCACATCTCAATCTCTCTCCTCACGAAAACCCATTTTTAATTACCTCTACTCGTGATTTTACCGTTCTTCTCACACATAACAAACCCCGCATTCCACTCTCTCTCTATACAAAAATCCCTTAATCTCACTCTAAAAAGCCAAAATCGTGGTTCAAAAATCAAACTCGAGGGTCACAAATTGAATTTATGGGGTCACAAAATTGCGTCTAAAGGGTCATAAGTATAACCTCGAGGGATTATGAAATTAACATTTAGGGGTTATGAATTGCGCGACGAATGGTGGTGGTGATGGGGCGGCGGCAGTGTTTGCGGATGGTGCGTGGTTGTTGAAGATGGAGAGAGAATGAAGTAGATTGATAAGGAGAGAAATTAGATCTAGCTTCTTTTTAATTTTTTTTAATGTAATAGTGTGTTTTTTTTTTGTTTAAACTTGGGGGTGTGTTACTCTATGCTACCGGTTGTATGGTAAAAATTACCCTCAAAAACTTCCTTTGTTAAGCTTAGAAAGAATGATTAAAGCGGTGAAGGCTGAGCTTAAACAGATTAATCGTAGCAGCGATGCATTTCTTCAGATTGCTCAATTTGGAGACCTACGCGGAGCTCGGTTGTACAATGTACCAAAAAGAAAGAACACATAATTAAGTCACAACTTAATTTCCTTTAAAAGCTGTTGTCACAGAATCGTGGCTAGCATCTCTAGACCCTAATTCCCTATATATTGAGACAACTTCCAGAAGTCTGTTCCCTAGACACTAGTTTTACCTGCTGCATTGGTTCCTTTCCCTGCAATCAAGAACAATTGGTTTCACTACTCATTATGCTTATTCAGCATTTTGTTTCTTATATACAAAATTAACATGATTGATGATTAATTATGACTAGCATTTCGATCCCTATCCAACTTGATTCAGGAAACAAACTCTGTAGTCAGAGTATAAAAGACTTACTACTGCTACATCTACAACAAAGAGCTAAAAGGACTAATTACATTATGAACTAATGACACTATATATATACGAATTACAGCATAGCATTGCATTTTTAATTAGCATTGCAGATGATCAAGGACACATGCTGGTGGTACTTATGATAGTTCCATATTCAATAAATGAATCAATGATATAGTGTGGCTTCTCGCGGCGAAATTCTGATCATTTTTTGCATCTGTCCACCAGGCGGTGTGTAACCGTGCATGATATTTTGGTGGAGTGTTTCTGTCGTCCAACGGCCAGGACAACATTCACTACTTACCTTCATGCATCCCAATATTATTGACAAAGTTCACTAAAATCTTTTGCCTATTTATTGGGTTGCCAAATAAGGCTTCGAGTTTGGCATCATCCCGGACAATAGCACGACGAACTTCTTCTAAGTCATCCTCATCAAGCTCACCATTGATTTCATGATTCACGATTGTCACCTCTTGTAATTCATGCTGCCAACATCTCACGGGAAAATCTTCGCAGCGAGAGCATTTTAACATCTTCATGCTATTATTAGTATGGCTTTCGCTGTGGTACTTCAGCTGAAATATTTAACCACCACAACATCAGAGGCAATCCACGTCAATCTAATGAGGACTTTTGAGTGAAAGGAAAATTAAAATAAAAATAGAATTGATCAAATCAACCATCATACTTAAAAGTAAGGAAAATAAAATTAAAGATTAAAATTTGTCCTTGACAATTCAAGTTAAGTGCAAAACCTTTAAATCTTTTCGCGGCGTTCGCCCTGAGCGCATGGAAAGAGTCGATAGACGTGGACAAAACTGGAGCAAGGTGTCAACCATTTCATCGACAGCAAAAGTTACGTAGGAACTTTCTGTGGTTATATGCTGGATATCATAAACTGGACTATTTCGGGCATTCAGCACAATCGCTTCCATTTCCTTAGAAAAGACAAAAAAAATCATGGTTAATTAAGTAGGTAATTACAAGTACGGCTGTCCTCAAATCAAATCGAGTCGAATTGCACACAACTTATGAACGAAATGAATTATTTGAATGCTTAGCAATGTGGAATCGATCGAATCGGTTTTGGATATATTATCTAAGTGTATAAATCGGATTCAAAACACGCGAATTTTAGACTAATCGAATATGAATGGGAGCGCGTTTCATCTGAACTAGTTTTAGAAAAAAATTAAATCAATTTGAAATCACAATGGCTCTGTTGGACTACAGCATAATGATGACTCGGCAAGCTTACAAGGACAAGTTAATTATATATTGACAGCTGTACAATTAGTTAGTGATAGAGTTTGTTAGCTAAATAATCAGAGCACTATATATATATAGATGTTCTCTGTATTGTAAAACGTACAATTGATCACAATAAAGTTTTCATCTTTTGATCACAGAACATCCTCCCTCCATACATTATCATTGTATCAGGCTAGTCAAATTTTCGATCAAACTCAAACACAAACATCAAACAAAATTTCTTCAGTTTTCTGGGTTACGTTATTTCCGTTGCAGTTCTTCATCAAAAACACACATTATTCATATCATTCATATCATTCTGAGTGAAATTTCTCAGATTTTCTTCATTCTATAATCATTCATCATAGCTTCATATAAGCAAATTCTCTGCAGTATGGCTTCAGCAAGCATACATACTTCTGCTACAGATCAAAACAATGCAATGTTCTTGCATAATTCAGGTCATCCTGCTTTGTTCTTTGCACTAAGCCTTTGAATGGGCAAAATTATGAACATTGGGAAAGATCAATGCAGATATCTTTGATAGCTAAAAACAAGATTGGGTTTGTTAATGGTACATTCAAGAAGCCAACTGATCCTATGCTAGCAGATCAATGGGAAAGAGTTGATAAGATGGTGATTTCTTGGCTTATGCACTATGTGAAGAGCAAATCGGTTCTAACATTCTCTAGTGATAATAAAGTTTTCATCTTGTGATAATAAAGTTTTCATCTTTATTTTGATCACACAGTATCCTCCTGCATACATTATCAAGCTCACATGTCGATTCAATTGAAATTTTTAGACGTACATTATTTTCAAAATTATTATGAATATCTTTATGTCAATAATTATTGAATCTTTTATATTGATAAATGATATAACCTTTATAGAACAAAAATACTTCACTGTACTATTAAAAAAGTATAATCTGATTAATTTTCAAAATCAAATAATTCTTTAGACAATTACATGCATATAATTGTACATTTTATATCATGAATATCACTTAAAAATCTTTTCTCTGAGTCGATTAGAGACTCAAATCGAATTAAATTGGAATAACGAATCGAATCGAGTCGAATTGGATTACGATTTAAAGAAATCATTTTCTTGATAAGTTGGAACAAAGCACACTATATTAGACATGTTCTTGATAATATTTTGTCATGTTAGGAAACAAATACTTTGAAGCTGTGAAGATATTATATCACAATCTTGATAAACAAGCTATTGTAATAATATATATTTGCATTCTTCCCCAATTCTACTCACATGTCAATATAATATGGCATTATATAACGTAACTTTATTGCGAGTATTATATGAAAATGAAATGCAGAAAAGGAGGAGGCAGTGCATTATTTACCTCGTTGCTTTTTCTTTTGAACGTGCCCAAAAATTTCACTTCTTCACAAAAACGAAACTTCCTCAAGAATTCAAGTACCTTAGCCCAACTAATTTGATCTCCAGGAAATGTACGATAACTAATAAGCTTAATCGAATTTAAACCCGAAGACGTCATGTCGAAATCTGAAGGCTTGATATATCCAAGTTTAAGATACTTAAGATTAGGAGCATTAACCTCAACCTTACCATATTTCTTTAGGTTCAATGACTGTAAATTGCTACTAGAAATCCTTAAATAGGGTTCATCGACAAAAACAGAATGAAGGACCAAATCTTCTAGCTTTTCCAGAACTTCAGAATGCTTATCCAATTCCAATTTACCTTTGCATATCTCTAAGCGTTTCAGACATTTACAGGCTGCCACATCGATTCTAGCATAATAATAATCGCAGACAAATCTTAATGAGCGAAGAATTGGTACATCAACAATTAATTTGGAGAATTTACGGTCAACCGACTTAAACTTAAACTCGGTAAGTTTTCGCATACCAGAGACTTTCAAACTATCCAACTTACTACATTCCACGAGACTAAGCTTCTCTATTGAAGGGCAACTCTTGTCTAAGAGCTCGATTATATCCGGGACTAAAACAACATTCTTCAGTGATAGCCGCTTTAAGGCGCTAGGAATACTGACATTGGCCAATACCCTACCCCATTTGAGCTCTTGAAAATCTATGTTATTCCTCAACTTCAGTTCATCCACTTTCAGTTCCAAGATCGCGAGTTTCATCCACCGGTTTAAAGCATCAAAAACATCAGATAACTCGCTTGTTATGTCCAACTTTGGCAAGTAGAGGTTGAGTCGTTGAACGTAACGCATATTGGTCTTGCACCTCTTTTGCATGGCTAGCTCGATGAATTCCAAAAATTGTTTAATGAGTTCGTCCGACACCTGAGCCTCATTCCAATCAATATAAGGAAGAATAACTTGGACCCGTCTTTTGATACGTCCGTAGAAAAGCTGTTCGCTAAGATCTAAAGATGGAAGGCCGATCCATACGTCTCGCCATTGTCTAGAAAGTATGGTTGTCATCATGGCTTCATGGGTCGGGAGATGAGAAAGTATTAAGAGCTTTATGTGAACCGGCAGTTCTGATATTCGGTCCAGCTTCGACGTTCTTCGGTTCTTCTTCGACATTGTACTATTGTAGTACTCCATACGGAGTATCTTTTTTGCTCACTTTGTCTTGATGGACTTTGGTTCTGAACTTCGGTTTGACGGCTGTGAACGCAACCTTTATATATAGGGTTTCGTTTTTTCACATATTCGTACTTTCCAAATTCCTCATGTTATATATAGTTGCTTTGATTCCGTATCATTTTTTTTGATGTAGATTCCGTATCATTGGTTAAAGAAAGGTTGACTATTTTTTTGACAACAATCTATTCTAATAAAATATCTAAACAAATTTTTCTTAATTGCATTAAGAGGTCGATTAATCGCATTCAGGGGGATTAATTGGATTCATTTGGCGATTTTTATCTCATAAAGGGTTCAAAACTTTCCTTAAAAGCAACGTTCTCACATTTAATTGTCTTGTTCCTCCTATCAAACAACTCCACTTCGTCGTACGTTGTGCAAAATTGTTTTTAATTTCATCAAAAATTCTAAATATACAATTCACCCCCTATGTATATATCCTATGCTACCAACAATACTTGTTTATAACCATTCTACCGCTCCAAAATTCTTGTTAATAAGGTACAAGCACATGAGTTTTAAACTCGAACTCGAAAGTTTGTGGGTTTTTTTCACCTCGAGCACATGAATTTGAGTTTGAGCCAAGTTTACTAAAAAAATATGAGCCAAGTCGAGGTTGAATCTAAAAGCTCGATAAGCTTTATGATCGATTGAGCCGAGCCCACCACAAACAGTAGTGACACGAGCTGACAGTTCCAAAGCTCGAGCTCGGCTCATTACCAGCCCCTATTCCAAACAAGCCAGCTTTGAAATGATGAGAAGATTAAGCCAGCTTTGAAATGATGAGAAGATTAAGCCAGCTAACCTACTAGGCTACTACTCACCGGGTCCTAAAGAAGAGTAACGCTTCAAAATTCGAAGTCATGCCAGTAAAACGCCAAACCCACTAGAAGTCATGCCGGCAAAACCCAAGAGGATTAAAGAACAACTTATCCAATTGCACACAACAAACAGAGTAGGAGCAACAATTAACACTTTCAGACAAAGCGTACTCAGCGTACTCAGTGTGCGCAATAGAAAACTAAGGATGTCCGAAACAGCTGGAAAAGAGTTAACACACACACCCCAAATAAAAAAAGTGGGTTATTTGAATAGGCCTTGTTTGGGAGTTAGTAGGAGCAGTTAATAGTTAGCAGTTTGACTAGTAGTTAGCAATTTTAAAAGCAGGGTTGTGGTTAGAGCTGGCCACGACTCGACTCGGTTCGACTTCGACTCGACTCGTCCCGATTCCGACTTCAAGAAATATGAAACCTCAACCAAACCGTTCTGACGATTCGATTACGACTCGACTTGTCAAAATGAACATTGTCAAGTC
>ONZK01000467.1:6614-34901 GCA_900322385.1 Pharnaceum exiguum
AATGGGTTTGAGGTTTTATGTGACCATGTTTGAATTTTTTGATAAGGAAAAATGGTGGGATTGAGTTTTCTTTTAGAGGAGAGAGAGTGTGAAAAAAATGGTGCTTTGTATGAGGAAAAAGAATGGGGATCTTGAGGAGAGAGAGTGGAACAATGATAAAAGAGGTGAATAACAATAAAGAATTAGGAGAGAAGAAATGGGAATGAAAAGTTTGATTTGTGAGGAGAGAGATTGAAATGGGGTTATGGGAGGTGGTGTTGTTTTAAAGGTGAAGGAGAAATGGAGATGTAAGGGAAGGGGAAGGGGGAGGGAATTCTTTTTTTTTTTATTTACTTGGGAGTATATAGCTATATACTCTCCTAGGAGTATAGTAGAAGGATTCACTACAAGAAGGAGATTTTGTTTTTGTTGTTGTTGTTTTTTATTTAATTTGAAAGGAAGTTTTACCTATATTAGTTGGCTGCTTTGACAAACCCATGATAGCATAAGGCCTTTTTTTTTTTTGAGATCCTCAATTCCTCATAGGATTAGGACTTTACTTAACGGAGTTGCCGAGTTGCGTACCTGTAACCCTATTTATATATGAAAAAAGTTCCTCCTTTCTTTTCATTATTTGAATCAACGAATTGAGGCCTCCACTAGTTCGTAAAGTAGACAACCTCACAAGAAACTTGCCCTTTTCGATCGACAATTATAAAAGTAAAATCCAAAATCATAAAAGGTACGTGACTAAGTGGGTTGATAAATATCGTTGTCTCTTCCTTTACATACTTTCCCTTCAAGTCCTCTCCACTAGATAAAGTAATTGACCTAAAATTGGTTATGCAATAATTCGTGATGAATAGGGGTTATGGAAGAAAACACTAAACCTAAACGGGGACGGCCACCGAAAGTACCAGGACAGCCACCAACGAATAGGGTTATGGAAGACAAGATTAAACGTAAACCGGGGCGGCCACCAAAGATACCGGGACGGCCACCAAAGATACCGGGATGGCCAAGCGTTCAGGAAGTGATTACAAGCAGACAAGGCTGCCCAACTAAGAAGATACCTGAACAGCCTACCATTAAGAAACTCATTGTTCACCTACAAGAAAGGCCTACTAAAAATACTACTACTAACAACTCAGGCGGCGTTCAATCTACTGGTAATGGACCTAATGATTTATGTTGGTCCATACAAGGGAGGAGGACTAGTACTAAAAGATACAAGCCAGATCGAATGGAAGTATCACCAGATGACCCCCCAAGATTATCTCAGTTCACGATTCCAGGAGAAATACCGGACGTACACAATACATTAGGGATGGATGCTCTTGAAAACATTGATAGACTACTATGCCATGCTTTTCAAGGAGACTTGTATCCTCTTGAAGACATAGATGAACTATGCAATGCTTATCTTGGAGACTTTTCAGACTTTCAGTTGTGATCTTCTGGATTAATGTACGTGGTTAAGTCAACTTTTGTACAGCGTGATTATCATTAATAAAAGGAGTAATTTGATCGACTACCCTTCCTTTTTGTCTCTACTGCAATCTCATCTCCTAGGATTGTACGAGTATCTTGTAGAGAAAACAGATACAGTAACAATTTCGATGCAAACAGAACGATTACTTCGTACAATTGAAATCAAAACAAATTGTTAATAACAGCAAGTCTTTCTATCAATCAGCTTAACAACAAATACTTCCAACAATTATAAGAGAAGCCAATGAAGCGGAGTACTACAAATCCCACTATCAAAAATTTACAAAATAATAATGAAAATTCAAATTCGCAGACTACACATGGTGAAAGACTGAAAGTGTTGTTGCACACATATTATACGCTCAAGATATTAAATATTACAAAACAGTTGCAGAACTATAACTCTGTGATAGCCTCCAAAGTCCAAACCAGACTTCTCAATTGGACAATCTGAAAACACCTCACTTCAATACACTCACTTCAATACACCCACCCCCTTCCCATCCATCAACAGATACAAAGTGAAAGCAAAATCACATAGAAAGTGATGCAAAGTGTATCAACATTAGAAGGGTAAAAAGAAAAAAAAAATTGTCAGCTACACATAAAAAAGGAACAAAACTCACATATTGTTGTAGTAGTACCCTTGTGGTGGCATCATCATCCCATTTACTGGTGGCATTCCGTATGGCATCATGGGAGCACCAGGCATCATTGGTGCAGTTCCGGGATAATATCCAGGACCCTGTATCCTGGACAAACTAGATTGGCCTTGCATTCCACTTTGTGCATATTGTTGCCACTGCATCTGCTCTTGCATGAGGAACTGTTGTTTCTTTTCCATGTCGGCCATTTGTACATAAGCAGGGGGTTGAATACTGACTGAAGCCTCGAATGGATCACCTCCCACCCTTTGAAGTGACCCGTCAGGACCTGGCAGGGCCAAGATGGGTGTTGCAGTCTTTCCAGGCCCAGGCAATGCCACACTACTTGCACTTCCGGTCATCTGGGCAGAGCCAACTTGCTGCTTCACCATTCCTTGATCATACATGCCGTTCAGGAGCAAGGGATCCAACCCACCAGCCATATTTACCTGCTGCTTTGTCAGGTGACTAGCTGTTTCTACCAAAGCTAGCTCCCAATCAGCCTTCCCTTGCTCAGCGGCTGGGTTTTGCCAAGCTGAAGTCACATTGCCATTGCCGTCTGACGGGAATGCTTGCCATGACCCATTCTCGGCTGGCCCAGCAAACAAGGCTAGAGCAAATTTATTACCCTGAGAATCAGCAGTTTCTCCATCCTCACGAAGATCAATTAACATCCCAGTATCCTGCTTAGGCTCTGGTTGAGGCTCTGGCTCTGGAGGAGGCGGAGGAGTGAAAGACTCAGGTGCAGGTAGTGCTTTTATTTCATTCATATCCTGCACTGGTTCTTCTTCCTTGGGCTCAGGAACAGGCTCAGGCTTCCTTTCAGGGCTCTTTGGCCTCTTAGTTCTGTCCCTCACAAACTCCTCTAAGGTTTCCAGAAGCTTGTCAGTTATTCTCTGTACTTCAGGAAACTCCGATGATCTTGCGACACCAGTGTCCTTGCACCAGTTGTAAAACGCCACAAGCTCATCAATCTGCTTTGCAGAACTGGCATATGCATCAAAAGCCTTAACACAGTCCGAATTCTCCATGTCGAAGAATTTGTCCAACAGAACAGCGAGAACCTCACATATATCAGCATAAAGCTTGAAGCTTTCCCTCACAACTGGGTACAACGCGACGATGATCATCCTGCTATTCTTTGCCATCCCCGTAGGACGGCAGGCTAAGAAACGTTCAAGTAGCCTCTGGAGGTGACCCATCTTGGCAAAAATTCTCTCAGGCTTCCAGTCTCTCAGAGGGGTGACAGCCTTGTCCTCTTCTTTGCCGTTCGGCTCACCCACGTCACCGTAAGACCTAGACCGCCTCATCCTTGGCTCATCTCTAAAGTCACCATAATCATAGTCAAACCGACTAGGAGGGGACCTGAAACGGTCATCCTTTGGCTCATACTTCACTAACTCACCACCATGGCCACTACTGCTACCACCCTCCTTTCCCCCCTGCTTCCTCTCGAACAACACAAGCTCCAACCTCTGGTCCAAATAGAAAGCATAAGTCCTCACAAAAGCAGAATGATCCCACGAATTCGAGTGAGCATCATCCTTAAAATCTGACATATTCAGCAACCTCGTCCCCCTCCTCGTAGCATACAAGATCTCCTGCTGAAAAACCGGATCCCCATCGTTCATCAACCTATGAACCAACATCAACGCTTTGAGCGCAACAACCCAATCCTTGGTCTTCCCTAACCTCCTCGAGATGGAAGTTATACAAGCATTGACATACATACGATTGTACGAAGTAAAAGTCAAGATCCTCCTTATATACTTCTCATCAGCAGGGTCATCGTCGTGGCTCGTCGCCTTGACTATAGCCACCTCCAGCTCAGGCGCCATGTCACTCGACACCTTTGCTAGACCAATACTCGTCTGATCCTTCAGTTGCCCCACGGCTTTCCTTATACTCGGCGCCATCTCACCTTCTGGCTTTACCCCTCAGTCAAAAGTTTCTTCACCCTTCAAAGTTTTCCACCTAATCATTTCAAACATTAATCATGTTTAGTGAAACTAATCATTCAACAATAAAACTCCAACTAATCTATTTAACCAAACAATGTATTATTAGTACCTACCAATTCCCACCGACACAACTGTACACAATGGTAAAACTGTGACTCCTTAGCCTTTTCAACTATCACCGACACAAAAGTTGTACAACCAAATTCAATTAACTTGACCATAAATTATTTTACTAGAATTAAATATAGGTAAAGAAATCAATCTAATCCAAGATCACCCACATTTTCTTTTCATTAATTAAAAAATTAAATGTAACAAGGGTCATTAAAAATGTTACAAAGATAAAACCTTTAATTCACATTTACTATCTAAATCCAATCATGGGTATTTATTATTTAAGCAAATGAGTAATTAAGCCCAAATCTTATGTCTAAGTAAATGTAACAACAGCTGTCCTACAAAAAAAAAAACACCCAAAATAAAAATTAAACCATCTAATCTTATTAATGAGATGATTTTAACAAATGGGTATGAATCAGAATTGTAAAAAGCTAAGTAAATGAAGAGAAAGATGAAAACTTTTAAAACATACCCACAGCTCTTTTCCTTTTTTCTCTTTTTTGGTGTGCTGTATGATGATGATCTGATCTGTGGAGCAAAATGGACGGTCGGATCAGATCAGATCCGACTCCTTTCTCTCTCTCTGCTAAATCTCCTCTCTCGTGTTTTTCTCTACGCGAGATTTGAGGATGGGGGGATGACTAGTAGTCTAGTAGTAATAATAAGTTTTATTTTTTAAAAAAACATGGGGTTTTGTTTTTAGTTTTTTTTTTTGTTGGTGGAGAGAGAATGGAGTAGTCACCGGGGACAGAACATAAGGACAGAGGGAACAGAAGAAGAGGAGATGAAAAGTAGAGAGTTGGTTTATTATTACAGAAGGAGCTAGATAGATAGAGGGAAATGGAATAATAATGACGATGTTGATGACTAGAATGAGGTGAGGTAAGGTAAGGTAAGGTGAAAGAAATGAATAGGAGCTGAGCTGAGCTGAGCTGACTGATGAGAATAATGAGAAGGAAGGAAGGGTGAGTTAGGAAGAGATGATTAGATCGAGGCCATTGGTTGTTATGATCCAATGGTTGTGGATTTGTCGGAGCTGTGTCGGAAAGAGCGTGTTTTAGACGCGCTTTGTGGACTCTACGCCCCTACTTTAATTGAATTTTTATTCTCTGTTTTTTGCTATGTTCCTTTTCTTTTTCTTAAGGAAGTCATGACTTCCCCTATGAAAAGAAAAGGAAAAATGGAAAATCATACTTAAAAGTTTGAGAATTTATTTCAATGCAATGTAGCTTGTAGATTGTAGCATTATAGAAAAGAAATCTTCTCAGGTTACCATATTGGTAAAAAGAATTAAAATGATATTGAATTATTTTTCAAAAAAATCCAATAATTTAATATTGTAAATGAACATGGCTTGATAAGATTATTGGCATTAAAAAACATGTGACAACGACAATCATAATAAACTCAATGCAAATCTATAGCAAAAGTGGCTTAATATCGAGTATAAGATTTTTCTAAATCACAACAATCAATTAGAGCATGTCACATTAAAGTATATGCCAACCAATTTGGGGTTGGTTGGAGTGGTAAGCAGCTCCATACCGCTTAAGTGAGGTTTCGAGTTCGAGCCTCAACGTATGCAGAGACTTTCATTGGGAGACTCACCAACCACAGACAGGTGTGCGACTCGAGTCGGGTTTGGACGTAGTCAGAGTAAAGCTTCGGTGAACCAAATTAATGTGATGATATTAACTCATTATTAAGTCTCATTCATAGGCAGGTCCCAAAACTCTTTCGTTTACCGTATGACTTTACGGGTTTTATCTCCAAAGACTTGTATAAGTCCAGCAATCAATTCATCAGTTAGAAAACCAGAAGTTTTAATGTGAGCAAATGCTTAGTCTGTTCTGGGAGCATCCGGCTGCTCTTGATCAGTTTATTGACTATCGTGATAGTATGACATTTACTCGATTCATAAGGCCATCGGCACCAAAGCCCCTTGATTGATAAGTCATTTATCTCTCTCCATCATTTTTCTTCAAAATATGACATAGAGCAACTTAGCACATTCTTCTTCCACAACAATGACCTGGACTATCTCATAACTTCACTTTTGATTAGCCTATTTTTCATTTACTAAAGTTTGCCACATGTTGGTATGCTATTGGATTAATGTTCATGACTCTATGTAAGATTTGAGTACAAAAACTGACCTAAGTCATCAAAATGAAGGCCCTAAGTCATCGTTGTGAGTGGAAAGATCGAGTCATTTCAATATCTCTCCTTACATGACCTTTGAGAAAGTCATTATTGTTGTATCCCTAAGGGCCTTCTGGGATGACCGGATGAGTTTGAGTCTACCAACCCTTAAAACCGCGATTAAGAAAGGAAAGAGGTGTTACATCTAACACCGGTAAGGAGAAGCATAACGAGCCTTAGAACTTTATTGTGAATCAAATAATATAGTCTAAGAAAAATAGAAAATAACATGTATGTGGATCTCATTTATGAGCCTTAGCACTTGATTTTAGGCACGGATATGAGTATATAGATTTTAAAACACAACATCATACTTTTCTCATGTGAGTACGATGTGGCCAAAAGGCACACAAGCAATGACAACAAGAACAACAGAGTGTAAATCTCTATCTAATGGGGGCACTTGGGGCAGGCTGTATGTAACCTTATCTTGTTTAAGAAAATATAGAGGTTGTTTCCGAGAAACTTTTTCAGCACATCGTCATTCCAAGCAGAGTAAATATCAATTATCACTGCAAGGATCACAGAGGACACGGAGACAACGGCCATCAGATGGTCACTTTGCACCTAGAGCTTTGACATCATGTGTGGGTGTTGTAGATTTATAGCCAAGGGTGAGATACTAGTCGACAAACGTATCCATCAGGCCATAACTTAACAGTTAACACAGCTATAAAATTTAGAAACATGGAAATTTACCCTCGACCATCAAAAACCAAAGAATTGAGATACTGGCCGGCTAGTCAGAACTGACTGAGTTACCCAGTCCCCTGCAGAAGAGTGCAGACTTGGCTTATTTGGATTAACTATAAGCAATTAGCTTGAGTAATGACAACACTACAACAATCGGCTCATATCAGCACCAGCAAAAAGTTGTAAACCACCTGGTACTACTAAATTTCAAGCTTTATTAATAAAATGCTAGCATGTTACAAAACCCCACTCGAATGAATGCTAGCCAACTTTCATAACAATCCTACCAGCTATAGTAATTACCACATAGCAATTGTTCTCACTAATCCAGCCAGCTTCTGAGAAGAATGAAAACATACATTCAAATTTATGCTGATAAGCATATTACAAGTCTTACAATGCATCTGCATATCTTCTTTTTGAAACAAAAAAGATACAACTTAAACAAATAAATAGATGGGCTAACATAAAGTGCGAAAACTCCTATATATCCAGGATAAAGAGTACCAAAACACCAGGATATGGTGCCTGTCGCTTGGGTGGAACACTCTAGCATTGAAAAAAGATGCAGCACCCATGTGCATTCATGTGGTGCAAGGAGAACAACGAAGAATCAGAGAATCAAGTGATCCATTGTTGAAGCGCTTACTCGATGCACTGAAGTGGGCACCATCAAATTCAATCTCACAAGCTGCAGAACTCCTTGGATAACATAAGAGATCTCTACATAGCTCAAATTCCTTGTTCAGTTCAACATAGTTACTAGTAGTAACATTCAGCAGCTCCAAAACTTTTGCTATGCGTAATAGATAAGCTAGGAAATCCCAATCCTTGCTGCCTTCGTGACTCTCTATGTTAATTCTCCTCAGCGAAGTTGAAAAACAAGCAGGTGTAAATTCAAATGTCACCCAGTCCACATCCTCGCCCATCACTTCAACTTCAAATTCCATAGACAATTCAAGGACTTCCAAATTCGGAAGACAATGAAGAAAAAGTAGGAAATTACGACATTTATCAAAGTAGTTCAAGGTTATACTAAGCTTTGTTAAATTAAGAAAGATTGGCATATTGCTATCTCGCCAATAACCAAGAAAATTGAATGACCAATTTTTAAGGCTAAGAGACCTAGTACTAGAAATTCCTTGAACAACCTCTAACGTTTGGCTACGATAACCAAGGCTATCTTCACCAAACCCATGAACACACATGTCTGTTTCGAGTAAACCACAAGGATGCTCAACAAAGCGGTAATATAAACAGCCAGAACCACTAAGTGAAAAATGTGTCAAATTAGGCGCATTAATCAGAACTAGGTTGTTGCTTCGGAAAGGTTCACAATGAAGTGATAGAATTAAGTCCCTTAATTTCCGACTAGATATATCTACCAAGTTATCATTGCCAGTCATAGTAGCTCCCAATCTCAAATACTCTAACAATGGGCAAGACTTAAAAAGCAATGCCATCAACTCTCTGTGATAATCAGAGAGAGATATGTCAAGTTTCTTCAAATTAGGAAGACTAATACTCAAAATCCCATCACAAGGATCATGCAACTTATAATCAAACATATGCCCTAAACAAAGTGACACAAGGGATTCACATTGAAAAATATAAGGTGGCATTGGAAGTAAACCTCCCCTGTAACATATAAACTCCACCTTAATCTCCTCAGCATTTCGAGCACAAACTTGGCGAAGCCGAGGCTCTACAGGAGGACACTTATAACTAGTGTCTGGATGGTAATGGTAAACCAGCTCGAATCTGTGGATTTTTGGAGCAGTGAGCTGCCTTAGGACATGGTCCATGATGTTAAAGAATTCAGTAGCTCTGCAGGAAAATATGTCATCACAGCTACGAGCAAAAAAATCATACACAAACTTAAACCTTGTCATTTGAGGCCACATGTGGCGCCACCGGTGGGATAATGTAGATGTGGCGACAGCAGAACGAATTGGGAGGATAGAGAGAACTTCAATCAAGAGGGAGTCTGGCAGTGAGCTCAGTCGATCTAAACCTTCTCCTTCTGCTTCCCAGGAGGCATTGCCATTGTGTTTGTTTGAGAGCAACTTGGCTCTTTTGAAGCCATTTTCAGCCATTTTGGTTTGGGAGGATTTTTAGTTGGCTTGAACTTTGGAGGGAGAGAGAGAAGTGTAAAGCTGTAAAAGCACCAAACAACAATAAATAACCCACAGTATGCCACAATAAATTACTGTAACAATCAACTACTCCGTATGAGCTACCTCTATTGTCTACTGACTGTACTGAGTATTGAGTAGAACTTTAGAGCATTAAAAGGTTGCCGCGCAACGCGAGTGAGGATTAACCTTAGGCTTAAAGAGACCCGTGGGAAACCGGAAAAAAAAAGTTACTTTTCAGTTTTCGTTATATCGACATTGAGGTGTTCAAGTAGTATTCAACCATGAACTGAAGTAGTATATTCGAGATCTAAGGACAAAAAAGAAAGAACGTGCACCAGATTAGTATGGTCAAGTGTATCAAATTACTTAATGTCGATTTTCAAGTAGTCATTGCTAACAACTGTAACAAGTACAAACTTATACGGGGTAGGGCGGTAGGCTATGATCAAATTGATAAAATAACTGCTAATGCCACACATATGTGCCCGTCAATTTACTGCAAGAGAGATATGCCATCTACAAAACCTATACCCAACTAACTTTATATCTGAAACCTTCTCAAGTCTAACATCTTAACATATCGTTAGACATTAAGTTACATATACGGGATGGAAGAAAGTATGGTGACTATACTTTTTTCCTATATGGGATACTCCAAGGCAAGGTAACGGTACATTATAGATTACAGATTGGAAAGGACGTCTGCACTCACAAAGTCACAACAAGTGAATGCGCCAACCCAATGTTCACAAAACAGTGAGATCAGTCCCAAAACATAAGCAAAAATAACTAGAGACCCCAGAAACTATGAAAATGTAATGTGAGCAAAACATGACCCAAAGTTCGGTTCTTCTCTCGTAATCATTTCCATGCTCACTGAATTTCACATTTTACCGAAGTATACTGTTACCACTAAACTCAATCAATGCAAAACTCAAATCCAGTTTCAGATGGAGTGGAGTGAGTCTTGAACGAGAAGCGATTACAGACTTTGACATCACAGATTTGGGAGGCTCGTGGAAGCCTCAATAACTTCTGCGCCACCTTTTCTTTTACTGAATTTGGATAGAAACCTACAACCATTGTCTCCAACGCATGGCAATTACTTAACAGATATTTTACTGGTTTCATTTCACCTTTATATCCTCCGAAGCACTTGATACCGATTTTCTTCAAGTGACTCAGCATGCAACGAGGCACCGAGTTTGGTGGAGTCCAACCATGTCCACCATTTCGATCATCAATATCATCAATAGAATCAGAAAAATCATTCATCAATTCCTGTAGAATCAAACATTTCAAAATCATCAATATCCCCAACCTCGGACGTGAATTGTAGTAGCAAGCAAGACACTAAGCGTTGGTTTTGTTACTTGCACACAGAATTAGCTACTAATCGCGCTACCAACTTCTTTTTTTCACACTTAATAGCAGTACCAACTTATTAACCCACTACTCATATCAAGCCCACCCAAAATTCAAACTAACCTAACTTACATACTGCTAATAATCA
Organism: Pharnaceum exiguum; assembly: GCA_900322385.1. NCBI lineage: Eukaryota > Viridiplantae > Streptophyta > Magnoliopsida > Caryophyllales > Molluginaceae > Pharnaceum > Pharnaceum exiguum. Next base: position 17,356 of record ONZK01000467.1, read on the forward strand.
GGACCATTACTAAGCAGTGAAGCATAAACTAACAGGGTTTGGGTACACTGATACTTCATTTTAGCTTAAAATATCCAAGAAAAAAAAGAAGAGAAAGAGGCCAAGTCGGACAGTGGGTACGTACCCATGTCAGATACTTTTAACCGAGTCCGAGTAACTTAGATTTACAAAATTTACGACGGTGGCAACAACCAGCCTGCACAATCTTGATTTGTTAAGATCTAGGCCGGGAGGTCAAGAGTTATGGAACCTTATCCCTGCGGGACCCTTCCTAATCCGATTGTACAGAGACTTTCAGAGGACCAAGTCATGTAGTCTAATGATGAAGTAGATCAAGCTAACTCTTCCAAATCGTGTCCAACCATTTCGTCCCATGTCTAATCAAGTGTTAATCCTCTAGTGAAGCAAACCATGCATACACAAACACAGAACATGCAGATAATGCTGAAAAAGAGCATATATTCAGGCTTACCATGTCCAAAATAAGAACACCTAGACAGGGAGCGGCATGGAGTACATTTGGCAAGCAACTCCAACCTGAGAAAGCACTGAGGTGTGCAATCAATACAAACAAAGATGGGAATGAAGGCCATGCAAAGCTGCGGGCTGCTGCTGATGCCAGAACCTTCAGAAAAACACCCAAATAACATATGAGAACTGAAATGTTATAGTGCTGAACCACGTAGACATAGGCACTCTGAGCTCAAGCCTGATATATGTAGAGATCTACCGAAATTAAAACTTACCCTATACACAGTACAGAAGAGGAGAATGAACTTACATCGAGAATAGCGCAACGCAATGTCAAGATCCTAGTGGCACTGATCCTATTTAAAAACTGGAACAGGGTTGGCACATACTCATGTACCTCTTCTTCTGATGAGATGTCCATACAATTAACAGAAGCAACACGGAGATAACTCATTTCTTTCACCATATACTGAGCGTACAAATCATCCCGAACTATAGACAGATATTCAAGTTTGGGAGTGTCAAGCACAACTTTAAGCTGCTGATCAGTTTCATAACAATTACAGTCCAGCCACAAACTCAGACTCTTCAGGGTAGGAATTGAAATCTCCAATGTCCATGCCTCAGAAAAATTACAGAAGTAGCACAGATACAACTCTTCCAACACTGGGCAGCAAGACAACAACCTATACATAGCTTGATCTTGGAATGGAGATATAATACGGAGACGCAGAAACTTCAAACGAGGAAAACAAACTACTGAATCTGGCATCTGAATATCAAAATATGATTTAAGTTCGAGGGCTTCTAAGTTGCTAGGACACAGAAGAATCAGCGGAAAAGGGGGTTCAGGTGGATCCATATCATCCTGGTAGAAATGAAGGTAAAGCTTTCCAATGGTATGTTTGATTCCATAACAAACCCATTTGTTTGCCCTAGGCCAATCTGTAAATTTATAAGAAAAGATACTAAATTTCACAAACTCTTTTGAGTGACATTTTTGAAGCACGTAGTCAACGAAGTTAGCAAATTTATCATCACGCAAGCCGTGTCCAATGGAGATACAAATACTAGTTATGCCATGCCAAAGATATCTCCACCTTGAAGACAGAATACTAGTTCCCATAGCTTCTATTAGTGGAATATCCGAAAGTATTAGACCAATTATGTGATCTGGCAAATCGCTAATCTGATCCACTTGATCAACTTCTTCCTCCTTTTTACTCCCATCTAGCTGACACATTGGCTTATGCAAGCTTCGCGGCCTAAAGTGACATTGTGACTCCAAATCCATTGGTGAAGTACTTACAGCTGAAATCGAAACATAAATAAGAACATCAACATTGAGGGGCAGCACTCTCATAATATTTCAGTACATATTGAATAGTTAGAATTGAAACACCAATCACAAAGCAATGTAAAAGAGAAAAAAAAATTTGCTTTATTGTAATGGTAAAAACACAAGAGGTAGTTCAATTATCTTTTAGCCTATTCTAAGTGCCCAACCTCTATGTTTTCTTAAACAAGGGTAAGGTTGCGTACATCCTTACCCCCAAGCAGCCCCATTGGATGGGGAATTACAATGGGTTGTTGTTGTAAGTACACACTCACAATTTAGAAAACTATGGGCAATTCATAAAAATAGTGGACTTTGAAATCATTGAAGGAATTTGTTGCACAAGGTTCACATTATCAGAAACCAAAAAAATGAGCAAATTCACAACAAAAGAATGAAAAAACACATTTTCATGTACCCATTTGCCATCAAATTATCTATACCAGTTAATTTCAGCAATTAGAAGAAATGACAGAAAAATTGCTAATCTGTCATTGAACACTGACCGAGCCAATCTAACAAAAAACAATAAGAACCCAAACCAAAAAGAAGTAGAGAGAAGGTAACTGAGGAGTTGAGCAGAGAATACCTAGTTGTGGCTGGCTGTTACCTAAGCAGTTAAACAAGTGTGAAAGCTAAGCTGCTTGAATTTATGTTTGGGTGAGGGGAGCAGTAATGAAAGCAGCAGACCGACAGTTAAGAGAGTGCAGTCAGAGTGTATTTACGTGTGCTCAACTCATAGAATGAAAGTAAATTTTAGGCCAAGATCAGACACGTGTTTGTCATGCACATGTGTCAACCCATTAGTAAAGGTAAGAAATGACTGAATAGGTGCGTCTTTTACTCGAGACGACGACAATAATAACAACTACTCGTAATCCCTATTATATGATGATGCTCGGGTCAGGAGAACATATGCAACTGTTTTATAAACATGGGGATTGTTTCTAAGATTAACTCTAAATGCATTGATGCACTATGAGTTCTAATAGCCAGTTTATTACTTTAAAATTTCCTAGTTAATTTAAACAGAGAACACCCATCTGTAAGTAACAACTTACCCTAAAACATTAGTAACATGAACTGTTGCAGACAAGCCTTGCTAAAGAAAAGTTGCATTCTTAACATGATAAAGGAATGAAATCAAAGCTAATACAAACACCACACAAAGGAAAGTGCTTCCGCAACAATTTAAGGAAAATGAAAAAGCAGTACATTACATTAGCAGGAGCATTTCTGCAATAATGCTCTTTAGGGAAAGCAATAAAAAAAGGGAGGCTTCAAAAGGAACCCTCTTGGCTGAAGCAGCAGCCAAGGACAGCAGTTTGACACAACACAAATGTGTTCTCAAAAGTTTTCACATTGTTGTTGTTGTATTAGGGAAGAATGAGCTCAATCATTGGATGACCACAATTTCAGTTTCAGTTGCATTGGGGTGAGTCTTGAACGAAAAGCGTTGACAGAGTATAACATCACAGATTTTGGAGGCTCGGGGAAGCCTCAGCACATCTTCTTGTACAAAAAATGGATAGACACCCAGTATCATTTTCTCCAGCACCTGGCAATTACTTAACAAATATTTTACTGCTTCTATTTCGTCCTCATATCCTTGGAAGCCCTTGATACCGATTGTCTTCAAGTGACTCAACATGCAATGAGGGACTGATTCTGGTGGAGTCCAATAATATCGACGCGGACGATCATCAACATCATTCATATCATCCTGAAAAATCAGCGATTACTGTATTATTGCCAAGCTCACAAAACAGATGACAATAGCAACAACCACCTTACACAATCTTGTTTTTTTAAAGGTCTAGGGAGGTCAGGATGTAAAGCACCTGTTCGCTATCTAATTTGATAGTAAGAAAGACTATTTTGAAGGACCTAGCTATGTAGTCTGATCATCAAGGACAAAAAAGGTATATAATTGCAACAACATAGCGTTAATCCCAAAACTGATCAAGGTTACGTTGGCTAACACGGACAAAAACAGAATTCGAAGTAACGCAGACCACAACACAGGGAGGGAGGGAAAGAGGGAAGAGAGAGAGCACGCACATAGACATACCTGACACTAGAATATGTAAATTAAAGCAAAACACTTGGGCCATCCACAAATAATCATACACAAAGGTAGATTACAGAAAGAACTAGAAGAAACTTCCAATCATCTTCAACAACTATCATTAGAGTACAAAATTTAAAACCATGACCACCGAGATGGCATATGAAGGATTTTGGGTACAAATTTTAGATTACCATATACTTGATGTAGGAGCACTAGTAGATCAAGCTAGCTCCTCCAAATCAAGACCAACCTTCTTTTTTTTCTCATGTAAATCAAGTGTTTGCATCTTCTAGTGAAACAAAAACACACCTACATAAACATAGTTGAACAGAACAGAACAGAACATGCAGACAGTGCTGAAAAGTGCAGATGCAGATGTTCAGGCTTACCATGTCCAACATAAGAACCCCTAGACAAGGAGCAGCATGGAGTACATTTGGCAAGCACCTCCAACCTGAGGTCTCACTGAGGTGTGCAGTTAATACAAACAAAGATCGAAATGAAGGCCGTGTACACCTGCGGGCTGCTGCTGATGCAAGAACCTTCAGAAAAAAGACCCAATTAATATTTAAGAGCTGAAATGTAATTGTGCTGCACCACATACACCTAAGCACTCTGAGCTCAAGCTTGACCTACGTAGAGATATACTGGAATTACAACTTACCCAAACAACACTGTATAAGGACTTAAGGAGAGGGGAATGAACTTACATCGAGAATAGGACATTGCAATGTCAAGATCCTAGTAGCAGCAATCTTGTCAAAAAAGTTGAACAGGTTCGGTACATAGTTATCTATCGCTTCTTCTGATGACGTTTCCTTACAAGTAAAACTAGCTACACGGAGATTGCTCAACTCTTTCACCATATAATGAGCCAATAATTTATCCCATACTATAGAAAGATATTCAAGACTGGGTGTGTCAAATACAACTTTAAGCGGATGAGTTCCATTAAAATTACAGTCCAGCCCCAAACTCAGTCTCTTTAGAGTAGGAATTGAAATCTCCAATGTCCATGCCTCAGTACAATTAGAAAAGTAGTACAGATACAACTCCTCCAACACCGGGCAGCAAGACAGCAATTTATACATAACTTGATATTGGTCTGGAGATATGATATAGAGATGCAGATACTTCAAATGAGGAAAACTAACTACTGTATCTGGCATCTGAATATCGAAATAGGATTCAAGGCAAATGGATTTTAAATTTCTGCTACTGAGAACAATCTGCGGAAGAGGGTAATTAGGTTTGTCAAGAAAGTTTTTGTTGATACGAAGGGTAAGTTCTCGAGTGGCATGGTTGATTCCATAATGAACCCATTTGTTTGCCCTAGACAAATCTATTATTCCATAGCAAAAGATACGGAAATTCACCAACTCTTTTGAGCTACATTTCTCAAGCACGAAGTCCACAAAGTTAGCGAAATTCTCATCATCGCAGTCATCAAGATCAAATTTGGAGAGCCAAATACTAGTAACGCCATGCCAAAGGTATCTCCACCTTGAAGACAGAACACTAGTTCTAATAGCTTCTACAATCGAAACTTCAGAAAGTATGAGACCAATTATGTGCTCTGGTAAATCGCTAAGCCGATCCACTTGATCTACTTCCTCCTTTTCACTCCCATTTCGCCGCCACAGCCGTTTATACGAGCTTTGCAGGTAAAATTCACTATGTGATTCCGAATCCATTGGTGAGCTAAACAGCTGAAATTGAAACATCAGAAGATCAACATTGAAAAGTCACACTCTCATTAGTTCAAACACAAATTGAATAGTTAGATTCACATCACCAATAATAAAAACATAATAAATAAGAGAAAGAACAAGAGAGATTTTCTATACATACTTCATCATTGTAATTGTAAAAACACAAAATGACTTCAGTCATTTGTTAGCCTAATCTAAGTGTTCACTTGCCATTTAGACAACTACATTAAAAAGGGAAATTTCAATGGTAATTAACTTTGTTATAAAGCTCATTATAAGAAACAAGTAGATAGACATAATTCAAAAAAAAAAGAACTTTCATGTACCCAATTACCCAAATGCCATCCATAGCAATTATCTCACAAATCAAAAGGCAGAAAATTAGCTTAGCTGTCAACTAACATTGAACTATATTCCCTGACACTTCTGATAAAATTAACTATGATTGAACATGAGATGAATACAAAGTGCCAGAGATGATTAAAGAGAAAAAGGGCGAAGGGTTAATAGAAAAAAATTAAACATCCGATTGAAATCAACAACAAGACTTACGAGATCGGTGATGGTAACAAACCTAGTTAGTTGGTCAAAGAACTTGGATGAAAGTTAAGGGCCTATTAATGCAAAACTGCTTTGCATTGCTAATAATTGGTTTCTTATTCTCCTTCCTTTCACTACTTCACTAGTCCACTCACATTACTCGTAGCCTCGTAGTAGTAGTTCTTTTTCCCCTCTTTTCTTTTGGGAGTAGTACTGCAGTATCAGTATGTCATGTCGATTGAGAAATGTTAGTTTTTTTTTGTGGTATCTTTGAAGATGTTGATTGTTAAAGACAATAAATGATGATAGGATAGTTTTATATATTTTTTAGAATTTTTTTAGGTAGGTAAGAGGCCATGATAATAGACTTGACCATCCCGGAATAAGCCTAGTGGAGTAAAGTGAGTGCTTGTAAAGCATTAGAAGGAAACAAATCAGGATACTAACTCGAAGACGTCATGCACCCCTAGTAAGTCAGTCGATGACAAACTTCAAAATTTCTAACGGCCTAAATAGAGTAAGAGTTTGTTTCTCTATCTACACAACAAGTCTTTTGTATATGCGGTGTATGTTTACGCCCACTTAAAGTAACTACTAAGTACACCTTAACGTAACTTAAAGTAACTAGTAAATACCTCTTGATGTCACTTAAAAGTAACTATTAATTTACATTTGTAAGTAGTATTTACATAGTTACTTTTTTAAGGTGTATGCATATATTGGGTGTATTCCGTGCTTTTTACATCTATCAAAATGATCACCTAACACGTATATTACATGGAATGTTACCATATAAGCAGTCTTATATCATACATCTATCGAAGTTCTATCTTCGGTGCAATGGAGTTAGTTGATTAATCAACAGGGATAACTGATCACAAGTGACAAGTGATCACAACTCATATTGTGTTAATGTTGTTGCTATTGCTTTCTAGTCATTTGCTATAGTGGAACGAACTTCGTGTTAGCATCTGCTCTGAAAGGGTTTTGGAGCAAGCACCAGTCCACCAGATTCAGAAACATAACTACATACACAGTCAAGTAAATCAACATTCAAACATGAATTCTAGAAGTCATTTCTGATTTAAAAACATTTACCAGAGCTATCCTTTGTCAACTCATATGCTTTCCTGGATTGAATTAATAATTGAGATAAAGCCGAACATCTCTACCCAGGACTCATGCAGTAGGGATATGCCCAATTATGAATCGTATAGCTAACAGTAATACAACAACAACAACAACAACAACAACAACAACAACAACAATCCCAGTGGATCCCAGTGTATAGCTAACAGTAATACATTGTACTGATGTACGCAGCCTTACCCCGATTTGAAATAGCTAACAGTAATGATAACTGAAACCTTCTAAAGTCTGTCATGTTATCATAGCATAAGACCATGAGAGACCCACCAGTGAGATAGCAATATAATCAGTCAAAGGTTGAGAAAGAACATCTCTACTCACAGCAATCCATGCAATGTCCACCCAAGCATGAGCATGTTGACCAAAATCAAATTCCCTTATTAGCCATTAGCAACAAGATTGTTAGAAAAACAAGAAAAAGACATTGAGAAGAATATGGAGTCTTTTCCTTACCGACCCTTCTTAAAAACAATTATTCCCACTCAACCCCTTCTTTCTAACTATTTCCCACAGTAGCGTCCACGTCACTGCTAACGACCCCCGTCTCGGTATAAAAAATAAGTTGCCATAGAGGAGGCGACTTTCATCAAATGAGTTGCCCCCTGAGGAGGCCATTCACATAAGAGGTAAGCCGCCCCCATTGGAGGCGCCCTACGTGTTGTGTAAGCCCGCCAAGTGGGGGCTTACACAACACATAAGCCCGACTTTCCTCTTCTGTGTGTCGCATCCTCTGGGGCGACTCATTTGACGAAAGTTGACACCTCTTGTGGGGACTTACAGATTCCGTCATTGCGCCATTTCCTTGCATGACGTGGACGGTAGTTTGAGAAATACTTTGAAGGGTGGTTGACCGGGATTTTTTTTATAAGAACGTTTCCTTCGGTGGCGGAGCCAAGTTCATGTCACCCAAGCAGGGTTGGGTGACTTTGGAGAAAAAAAAAATAGGGGAAAAAAATTGAATTGATAAAAATTGAATACAGTGCACTGCATAATATAATTAATGTGGACTATATGACTACCACAAATGTCTCTTTTGATATCTTATGGCAATCGGGAGGTCCCAGGTTTGACTACTAGTGTAATTTTTTTTCTTCTAAATATAAAGTGTGCACCACATGATATTAGTTTCTGGCGAGCCTGCTTTCCTTGGGCAAAGACTCAAGAATATGACCAAGATTTATTTTCTTTTCTCCACAACCACAACCACAACCACAACCACAACAACCGAGTATAATCCCCATTAGATGGGGGTGCTCGAGGACAGGATGTACGCAACCTTATTTTCTTTTCTCCGAAGATCATTAACATTCTCTTATGCCAGTTAGGCCAACATAGACCATAAGTTCTTCAAGTCAAAAACCAGCAAAGAAATAAGTACACAAGGAAACAACATGCAGGTTTCTTATATGCCAAACTTCACTTTTAATAGCAGTATCAACAAACAATGTGCTCAATCACCGCATTAAAAATTCCAGTTCCAGACGGTCCAGTTAAAAAAAAACAGTTCCAGAAGGAGTGGACTGAGTCCCAACCAAAATTCTTCAAAAACTGTAAACATCACAGGTTTCTGAAGCTTTAGGAACTCAACAAGTTCAGCGGCACAATTTTATGGAAGAGATATGGATGAAAACCAACAACCATTGACTCCAACACTTCTCCATTGCCTACAAAATACTAAAAAATACTGTACCGCTTCTAATTCTTCAAATTACTCCATAAACAAGAAGGGACATACTTTAGAGGTTCCCAATGATATCTGCCCTCTCGATCATAGACAATATTCATTTTTTTCCATCAAATTAGAGAAGACAATATGATTGGTAGTGGGGAAAAAATGGCAAAAAAATAATGGAAAACACAACGCCCTTTTGACGATTAAATGTGAAAAAGGACATGTAGTACTGTGACCATATAACAAACTAGATAGGGCATGCTTCTATTGTTATGTCCTGTGTAAGTCAGAAAATTGCGAAAATTGCGCCAAACCCCTACGTCAATGTCAAATTAGGTCATCCCTTTGTCTTGTGAAACAAAATGACTATATTATAAAAAACAGGTCAAAGAAAGTATAATATACAGCAAAAAGTGCATATTGACAGACTTACCATGTCCAATATAATCACGGTCAATGAAGAAGCAGCATGGAGTACACTTGTCAAGCACCTTCAACCTGACAATGTACTGAGATGTAAAATCAATGTAAACAAAGGTGGAATCAGAGGTAACACAAAGCTGCTAGCTGACGCAATGCAAGAACCTTCCCGAGACACCAAATTACTTTAGACAACTAAAAACTAATAAAACCAGTACAATGTAGACGCCGGCAATCTGAGCTCAAGCATAAAACTTGTAGAGATGCAGAAGTTATAAGTTACATCATACAAAAGAACAGCAAAGCACGAAGGGAAGGAGGAACTTACATCCAGAGCATTAGAATGCAATGTCAAGATCTAAGGGCCCAACCGCATAAAAGATCAGGAACAAACTATTTCCATGCTCTCGGAAGGCTTACTAAGGAGGTCCCACTGTCGACATCGACAACATGAAGATAATGCGACTCCTTCACCAGGTACTGAGCCACAAAGCAATATCATATGGAGAAACATTCAAAATTTGGTGAGTCAATTACAAATTTAATTTTATTATCATGAGAATAATATGCTAGAACCAAATCCAACTCACTTAGAGTAGGAACAGAAATCTCCAAAGACCTCGCTTCTGGGAAACCGACAAAGAATCGCAGGGACAGCTTTTCCAACAACAGGCAGCACGACAACAATTACACATGATAAGATCTTGGTCTGCAGACATGACATGGGTATACAGACACTTCAAACGAGCAAAAGAAATTACTGAATCTGATAAGGAATCAGAATATGGAAATACGATCGAAGCTCAAGGGTTTCTAGTTTGCTGGAACTTACGACAAACTGAGGAAGAGGGAAATCTGGTGATTCCATAATGTCCTCGTTGATCTGAAGGTAGAGTTCACCAATGGTGTGACTGATTGCAAAATTCACCCACTTGTTTACACGAGACAAGTCTGTCATTTCATCACAACTGAAACAAAACTTCACCAATTCATTTGAGCTACGGTTCTGAAGCACATGGTCTACCAAATTAATCAGCATCCCTGTCACAATTTCTCCAACGGAGAGAGAAATACTAGTTATGCCGCGCCAAGGATACCTCACTAAGGGGATACTCTAAATTTGAGTTACAAATTGCAAAGTTAGATACTTAAAGGCAAAGCTACACAGAGAGGTAATTTGGTTTATAAGACTACAGATATCACATTATAAATTTATAACAGTAAACCAAAGGAGCAAAATTTCTGAAAGTACTCCAATATATTGTCATTTAAGACTAAAGAAATAACTAAAGAATAGTTAAAAGTATGTTTTAAATATTCTTAAAGCAATCAGTCATTTTTTTCAAAGCAAAACCTGTTACATTTCACACGGGGAGGTAGACAGCACAACATTCAGCATAGCTAAAAGTATGTTTTGCATATTGTTAAAGCAGAGGGTATGTAAAGTCTTCCTCCCTGGAAATGCTACATATACCAAGAAGCAGTGAGGATCATGCTCACGCATTATCCTCCTCTCAATAATTATGCGCCTTTTTTTCCTTTTCTGTGATCTCGAAAGGGGACTACACTCTTCGTAAAAACCATAAACCGCATTGAAGGTTCAAGTATAATCGATCATAAACTCGAAAATCAATTGCACAAACCCAAACCAAGATCCTTACATACAGACCAAAATTGAGCACAATGCATGTGAAAAATGCTTTCCAGCTTGATTATGATGAATTTGACTAATATTTCAGTGTATGATGTGTATCACATCTCTAGAAGCACTAGGGAAAGAAAAATGAAGACAAAATAAAGGCTATCAACACTTCGGAAGACTAAGAGAAAAGAGCTAAGCAGCGGAATGAAGAGCCTTTTAAACCATCATCATCTTACCATAAGTAACCCAGATCTAAGGAGGTGTAATAATAAGTAGTTTAAGTCTGCCTGTACCAAAGGATTTCCTATATCAATAAAAGCTCAGGGTAATCAAATCATGTCTTCTTCTAAGTTTGAGGCGACGCATTGAGACTACCTTCGCCTTAATATTCGACTCCATTTGCCCCTCAACTAAAATTCACATCAAATTTTACAATCCGAATCCCAAAGATATTGCACTAGCTTTCAAGTCACATGAAGCTCCTCTTCTCTTCCACTTATCTGAAGCCTAGACCATCATCTTCTATTCTTCTTGTCCATTCATCAGCAAGTTCCGAAGCGCTCACTCCACTCATACTTTCAATTCCGAATTACCAAACACATCAACTTTAGTATTTACTCCCCTCCATGCCATATAGATATTGGGTTTGCACCTTCTATGGCATGCACACAATGACTCGCGTCCAACCACGCCCAAATTTCTTTTCATTTTTTCATCACTTGCAAACCCAAAGGTTTTTCAAGTTCCACGAATCGCCGCGTATCTAACACTCTTAAGAGCTTAACACACAAAATAAACATTTCAAGTTTTTTTTAGTAACTATGTACCAATTAAATGCCTTGCACATATGGAAGGAAAACAAAATATCAGTTAACACAATTGCCTCCCCTTTTTTTTTGCTGCCTACCATACCCAACAACATACCATTGGAGCAAAATCTCTAGAACTTGATAGATACTTTTAAAAATGTTATATCAAAACAACAGTACCAAGAAAAGCAAATGAGAGAAAAGTGTAGTCTTCTCTAGATAAGGTAATTCAGCAAAGCAAGACAAACACACGAAATAACATTGACATTCTAAGCTGATAAATAAAAACACTTTTTATGTACACAAATGCCGCCATCTATACCAACTTATCTCATCAATTGATGAAAAGGCAGAAAACTAGCATTTGAACTTTCTGATAAACTTAACATAATAAGGATTTTAACTGGTTACCTGATTGAAGATGATGCTTAATGAGAAAACGGGTAAATGAGTATGACTAACCTAGCTAGCTAGTTGGGATCAAAGTTAAGCGCCAGTTGCAGTTGCCCGTTAGCCAAAAGTTTTTTCTTTTATTCAGTGGATTGGTTTGGTGTCCCATTCACCGTTTCAAGCCTTTTTTAGAGCTTACTTTTTTCTTCTTCTTTTTTTTGAGAAATTTTAGAGCTTAGTTTTTACAGTAAAATAAATCTTTCCATCAAAGAAGTAAAATAAATCTTTTAGTCAATTTAAAAGCTTTTATCACATAAAATAAGCTTTGATTTTCTTAAAATTAACCCTTATTATTGTAAATGTTGTTGAACACAACGTGTCAATTCAGAGGTTAAAATAAACTCTTATTTTTAAAAGCATTCAACGACACCAGCTCCAACTTTGAACAACTCCGATTGTAGCAAATAATGTTGCACTTACCCAAGAGTGTCCTTTAGTGTGCCATCTTATTTTCCACAAATGCACCATCAGTGCTTTAGATGTTGTTTCCTATCAAAAAAAATGATAATGTTGTATATATATTTTAATCTGTAACGAATTACGAACAATTAAATTTTAATAAAAACACAAAATACTCTCTCTGATCTATTTTAAGTTACATTAGCTTGCGTTTGGATAAGTGGATTTGATTTCAAATTCAACATTTCAAATTTTTAAGTTAAATTAAGGGGTGAGTGCTTAGGAGGCATTTAAAGGAGGTGAAGCATCTCGGGTGGTATACTAGTTTTTGAAAAGTCCTTCTTGATAAATTAAAATTTCTTAATCGAAAAAATGGACTAAGGATTTGGTTTCACATCATTGTTCTTTTTATTGGGGGATCGAAAACTCGAAATGAGCCAATCTCGCACATTTTATAACAACAGAAAAAGGAAAAAAACAAGAAAATGGGTTGTCTTATGAGAAAATGGGTTGTCTTCTGAGAAAATGGGTTGTCTTTTAGTGCAGTGGAGTGAGTTGATTGGCAAGTTTATCCATACAACTCACTTGCAACTATTCACAAATTTTTATGCATCTCACATCAGTCTACAACTCTATTTCCACCTCCACATTATCCCTACAACTTCGTTACAACTCCTTTAAATTTGTGTACATTTATTATGTCATCCGATTTTCAAACATTTTATTTTTTTTAAAAAATAGATAGGCATAATTTTGAGGAGAAATAATATAAAATATTAACCCATTATTTAATGAAAGAGAAAATTGCAAGATGAGGTATTCGTATGAATATGAGCTTGCAACTTTGGCATAGTTATATCAAGATTATCCCTACACTTGTGGTTGCAACTCACTAAAGTTGTAGGGATAAACTTGCCCTTATAACAGCCGTGACAAGTGATCAGCTTGGACATGTTGTGTTAACCTTGTTGCTATTGCATTCTAGTTATTTGCTAATGTAAGGGCTATAACTATGTCATGAACTCACCAAACTTGGTGTCTTGGTGGTAGCCTCTGCTCTGACAGAGTTTTGGAACAAGCAACACTGCACCAGAAAACAACATACTCCGTAGTCCCTATCAACATCTGGCAGAGTATGTACATATATCAACATTTATACAATTAATCATGAATTCAAGATGTGATTAGTCATCAAAACAGCAGTTTACCATAGCCATCCGTATCAACTCAGGGGCTTTCAGCTATCAACTCACAGACTGTCATGGATCAAATAAATAATTGACAAGACTATATCTTTGCAGTAGGTATATGCCCATTTACGAGTCCTGTAGCTAGCAGACATGATAGCTGAAACCTTCTCAATTCTGTCATGTTAATATACCATAAAACCATTGCACATGCATGGGAAACCTCCAGTAAAGTAGCAGTATAATCAATCAAAAGTTGAGAAAGAACATCTCCGCTAACAGCAGCTCAGCAAGTGATGCAATTTTCACAAACACGGGTCCAGGATCACCACAAACAAAGTCCCAAGTACAGGCAAGATTAGCTACATAACTTCTAGACGTAACCAAGATTTATTTTCTTTTCTCTCAAGATCAATAAACATTCCCCTATGCTGGTTAGTCCAACATAACCAAGAAGTTCCTCAGGTCAAAAGCCAGCAAGTACATGAGTATATAAGGAAACAGCGCACAGGTTTCTCATATGATATACATCAGATGTTACAAAAGTATCGAGAAAAACACTGATCAATCTCCGTATAAACAAATCCTAGTTCCAGATGGAATGGACTGAGTCTCGTACCAGAAGTGTTCACAGACAGTAACATCACAGGTTTTGGAAGCCCTTGGAAGACTCAACAGCTTCTGCGCCACATTTTCATCAGAGGGATACGGATGAAAACCTACAATCACTGACTCCAGAACTTCACCGTTACCTAACAAATATTTTACTGCTTCTATTTCATCTTCATTACCTTGGAAGCCGTTTATTCCAATTTTCTTCAAATCTCTCCATAAACAAGAAGGGGCATGTTTTTGAGGTATCCATTGGTATCTACCCTCTCGATCATTAACATCATTCATATCTTCCTATGAAATCAGACAAGAAAATATGATTGGTACTGAGAATACAACAATGGCAACTAAACTAACACCGCCCTTTCTGACGATTAACAATAAAAAAGGACTCATTTTAGTAGTGTGACTACATGACTAAATACACAGACTATCTGCCTATTGTTATAGACTTATATCTTCCATAATTCTCAACATTGCAAATTGCGTCAAACCACTTCGTCAATGTCAACTTAGGTCATCCCCTCCTCTTGTGAAACAAAAACATCCATAAATAATATACTAGAGAATATAGAGAGGTCACAGAAAGTAGATTTACAGCAAAAGCACGTATCTACAGACTTACCAAGTCCAATATAAGAATGGCTGATGTAGAAGCAGCATGGAGTGCATCACTCAAGCACCTCCAACCCGAAAATGTACTGAGATGTAAAACCAATGTACACAAAGGAGGAATCGGAGGTAACAGGAAGCTGCTAGCTGGCGTTGATGCAAGAACCTTCAAAGAAACCAAATTAATTTTAAGAACGGAGATTTTACAGGCCAGTACAATATAGACACAGGCACTCGAGCTCAAGCATGAGGCTTGCTGAGAGGGAGAATTAAACTACAACTCATACACAAGAACAGTCAAACAATAAGGGAAGGAAAAACTTACATCCAGAGCCTTAGTATGCAATGTCAAGATCTTAGAGGCACCAACCCCATAAATTATCAGAAACAAACTTTTTACATCCTCAGCTGACGGTTCTTCTACGGCGGCCCCACAATTAACATTCACAAGAAGGAGATGACGCGAGTCCTTCACCATGTACTGAGCCACTAAGTCATCCCATATGGAGAGAGATTCAAGATTTGGTGTGTCAATTACAAATTTAATGTTACAAGTATCATGAGAATCATATGCTACCATCAAATCCAACTCCCTTAGAGTAGGAACTGAAATATCCACAGTCCTCGCCTCGGGGCAATCGACAAAGAATTGCAGGGACAGCTTTTCCAACAACGGGCAGCACGACAACAAGTCACACATAACATGATCTTCGTCTGGAGATATGACATGAAAATACAGACACTTCAAACGAGCAAAACAAATCACTGATTCTGGATATGGAAACAGAATTGCAAAATAAGATCGAAGCTCAAGGGTTTCTAGTTTGCTGGAGTTGAGGACCAACTGAGGAAGAGGGAAATCTGGTTTGTCCATAGTGTCCTCATACATCTGAAGGTAGAGTTCACCAATGGTGTGACTGAATGCAAAACTCACCCACTTGTTTACGCGACACAAGTCTATTATTTCATAACAACTGATACGAAACTTCACAAACTCATTCGAGGTACAATTCTCAAGCACATGGTCCACCAAGTTTGCAAATTTATCAGCGTCCCTGTCAGGAATTTCTTTAATGGAAAGAGAAATACTAGTTATGCCGCGCCAGGGATACCTCGACCTTGAAGACAACACACTAGTTCTAATGGCTTCTTTTGTTGGAAGTTAAGAAAGTATTAGACCGAGAATGTGATCTGGCAAATCACTAATTCGATCAACTTGATCTGTTCCCTCCTTCTGATCACTCCTTCCCTGCCCACACTTCCGCTTATCTCGACTTGGCTTGCCAAGTGCATGTTCCAAGCCTGAATTCATTGGCAGATAAACTACCTACAGATGAAACATACATTCTATCAACTCTAAGAGGAGACCCCAAAATTTCAATCACAAATTGCAACGTTAGATACTTTGAGGAAAAAACAAGTCTTTGGTACAGTGGATGTAAATGGAACACCTCTTAATTTGGATAGAAGAAATTTTATAACTTTTCATAGTTATTTTTTGGGTGTATACTTACCGCGGGTGCAGGTAAGTATTGATGTCAAGGAAAAGCTAAACAGAAAGGCCAATTAGTTTGAAGGATATCACATTACAACAGTAACCAAAGCAGCAAAATTTATTATAGTACTCTAAGAATATTGTCACTTCAACTAAAGAGATCAAATGTGGAAATGGGCAAAGTCATGAATCATGAAACAATGCATTCAGTTATATAAAGGAGCTGTAAGCATTTGCACAAAAACCCAAGTCTAATTGATAACGATACAGAGTATCTGAAAAGTTGGAATGGGCAAAAGCACAAAAAAAAAAGAAAAAAGAAGGCTAATTCAGCAAAGCAAAGAACAAAACGTAATTGATGTGTAGAGCATAAATAAATAATTAAATAGAAAGACAAAATCACAGTTTGCAGTTTGCAGCAGCAGCAGCACCAACAACAACAACAACCGAGTTAAGTAAGAAGGGCTTGTTGCCAAAGGGACTCACTTACCTGACTGAGTGACTCACAGTCAGTTGAAGGAAGGATCGGAGAGTTTTTCCAATTGCAATTTGCACAAATGAACCCAGTTGTTTTGTTTGGTTTGAAGAAATAAATACAAGTTTTCCAGTGGATATAACATAATAAAAATGGGTAAAAGGATAGTGTAACTGGTCGCGTGGCCTAATGGATAAGGCGCTCGCCTCCGGAGCGGGAGATTGTGGGTTCGAGTCCCACCGTGATCGTAAATAGAGTGCTGTTTTTGTTTTCTGATTTTTTTTTTTTTTGTATTGTGACATCAAGGACTTATTGTACTAATGGATTTTATTTGAAAGTTTTATTCGAGATCTACTCAATGATATAATTTTTTATTTTTTGAATGAAAAAACAAATGGTATACTTAAATCAATACTATACAATATTTTATTTATATAGTTGTCATATCTATGTCAAACTCTACCTCTCCTTATGATCATAAATTTTTTATTATT
>ONZK01000468.1:7539-27265 GCA_900322385.1 Pharnaceum exiguum
AGAAATGGAAGAGAAGGGGGAAGACACTTTATTGATGTGGTGTGTGGATGGAGAACGCAGACAAGGGCGTTTGATCACTGAGTACTAGTGACGAATTGCCGATTGGTAGTGTAGTTGGCGGCGGTCGATGACCAACGATGTAAATGAGGCAATATCTTTTTTTTTTCTGGGAAACTTTGAAGTGGAGGCAGAGAAAATAATTGGGGGAGGGAGGGGGGTGAGAGTTTTGCCGTGGAAAAGGTGGGTAGTTGGAGAGAGAAATGGGGAAAGGGGGTATTAATGACAATTATATATTCCCATATGTGAACATAATTAGCTTTTGTCATTTCAAAACAATATTAAATGTCTTATTCTGTGCAGGTATGCACATAATAGATATTCCGTATTATTAATAGAAGTAAAAACTTTCATTAGAGTTTCTTTTGATGGAATGTTATTATACTCGGTAACTGAGAATAACCAGATAAATTAAATCCACTGAAACAAGTCCAAACTCCAAAGTGGACCTTCCATATTTCAATTCATCAAATTCTATCCAGTGTCTAGGACTGCACTAGAGTGTGAGTAATTTATTTAAAGCCCCCTCCTCTCCTATAGCATAGCATATCCTACTTCAACACACCACTCAGTATTACACACACACTAAACCAAGTACAGACAGACGGAGAGAGATGCAAAGAAGACAAAGTTGATCAGTACAGTACTGTATGTTTTAGGAGGGAAAACCCAAAAACAAAACCTGCTGTTTCCTTTACAGTTTACATATAGGCATAGCTAGGCACATAGCTATAGTATAGTCTATAGCCCTTTCTCTCTGTACTGCCACCCCTTTCTACCCTGTCACACAACACCACAGCAAGCACAAGAAAGTAAGAAACACGAAAAGAATACAACAGGAAACCCACATTTAAGACATTGTCAGTTCTAGTGAAAAAAATTGGCCAAAAAGATCACAACTTTCAAGCCCTTTAGAGTTTTTGGAGGGAGAAAGGAGTAGACTAGGAAGATGTTTGCTGCAGAGAATGGGCTCAAAGGTGATCCAAGGCTTGATGCCATCTCTGAGGCCATCAGGGTTGTGCCTCATTTTCCTAAACCAGGTAGCAAAAGAAGAAAATAAATTCATCATAATGGAAGTTGTAACTATTTGGTTTTATTTTGGTTGGTTTGCTAAAAAGATTTTTTTTTTTTGTTTTTGTTTTATAGGTATAATGTTCCAAGACATAACAACATTGTTGTTAGACCCCAAGGCCTTTAAACACACAATTGATATCTTTGTTGATAGATACAGAGACATGAATATCTCTGTTGTTGCTGGTATTTTTTCCTCACACTCTTTATCTTGTAGTTTTTACATTTTTAAAGCTGTTTCACTTGGTTTTTATCCTCATGCATACATGTTGTCTAAACTCTCTACTCTCAATGCGTTATAGATTTTTCCATTAGGAATAATGTACTTAATTCATGCTCTTTGCTGATGTTTACTTTGGTTTTGTTTGTATTTTCTTTTTTAAACCCCCTTGAAGAGGTTCGTCATTCGTGTGCTCTACTAGAGTAGAATTTAATTTCTTACCTACCTCGAAAAGTATCATCCTTTTAAGTTTTAACTCTTTTTTTTGTGTGTGTATGTGTAATGCATTGTTTGAAGTGTATTATCACATGGAACATTGGAATTGCAGTGAGTGTAATTTACAACGTATAGTATTTTTGTAATGAAAGTGCAGAAATTTTGGCCTGTAATGGAGTTATTATCTTGCTTTAATCATAATGGTTGCCACTAATTTAACTAATGTCAGCCAGCTAAAACAAGCTCAATGTGATTGTGGACTTACCTGCTGTAAAGTACCCTTTTCCATTTTTATATGGTTATGAACTTATGATGATGGTTTTGATTAGTTTTGGTAAGGCCGTGTACATCCTGGACCCCTAGACCCTGACGCTTTTACCATTGTACTACATGAAATCTACTGGTGGTTGCATTTCAGATTTCCAATAGAAGTTATTTTTTAAGCAATGCTCAAAATTAAACAAAATGATAAGGAGAGAAGCATTTTGTATACAAATCCCTTTACAATCTCTAGTTCATGGCTTACAGTTTTAGACATATAAAGGCTATGTTTTGTTCGTCCGTAGTACTATAATTCAGTTTTTTTTCCAGTTTAGTTCAGGTTTAGTTATAATTATAACTAACTTTGGTTTTTTCAGTTCTATTTCAGGCTTTGTTTTTTTTTTAGTTCTATTTCATTTCATATGTTTTCAGCCCACCAAAACACACCCAGTTTTGAAGTTTCCTTCTTTTTTTCTTTAAATCTTATTCCCCTATCTTTTCTAAGGACAATTTCAGAGGTTAGGTCTACAAAATATTTGTTGCCTGTCCTATTGTCCTGTCTAAATTCTGTTTTTTCCTTCCTCTATTCATGGCTTTGCCAATCAAAATATGAAACCTTTCAACTTTTTAATCATTAATGAGTTATTCAATTTCATTGATGTCCTTTTTAGGGACCCTTTTTCTGGGTCCATTTGCGCAATGAATCCTCATTTCTGTCCCAAATAACTTCATTTCCGAAAGGACCATGACAGAAGCGTTAGCTATCTTGTTTTGACTGTGCTGTAGGGTATAAGTTTTACTAGGAAATTGAAGTAAATCTACTCTTTGTTAACTTATCTTTGTCCTTTTTCTTACACTGTAGACCTGTAGTATCTTATGAGAACTTGTACCTTCAAAAATTTAACATTGTTGTTTGAAGCATACTGCATACGTATATTTTTTCCCCATAGATAACACGCTGCTCAATTTGCTAAGCGTAATTATTTGCTTAAAAAATTGTTTCAATTCTAAATTGGCCAACACCACTAGAAACTTATCCCAAGTAAAGCAACGTATACTCCTAAGCTGTAAGAATTGACATTTGCTTGATTAGGATTTAGGATGCTGTATATTATCGCAGTAGTGCATTGTACTATCGTGCATATTTTAAGCAGTAGTCTAGGCGACATGAATCCTCAACGATATCACAAGCTGCACGCACTAAGGACTCAAATAGTAGCAAGTTGCACAATTATTGTGTTCCATGAGTTTCAGTAGCTAATGAGTTATGACATGCTTCATTTTTATTTATTTTTCTTCTGTAGGGGTTGAAGCTAGAGGATTCATGTTTGGGCCGCCAATAGCTTTAGCCATTGGGGCAAAGTTTGTACCTTTACGTAAACCAAAGAAATTACCAGGTAAATTTATACGGAGTTAATTTTTCTGGTAAAATTTACCATGTATGCTCAATTCAAATACAAGTTTATCCTTCCATGGATAATTTTCAATGTATTGCTACGACTTGCTTCTTTCACCTATAATGTGCCTTGTGCTACTTTGCTAGCTTGTTTTGATTCAACTCTTACGCGAGAGTACTTGTTTTCGATTCAGGAGAAAAGATTTCCGAGTGTTATGAGTTAGAGTATGGAAAGGATTGTTTGGAAATGCATATTGGTGCTGTGCAGCCTGGGGAGCGTGCAATGATAATCGATGATCTTGTTGCTACAGGTGGAACTCTGTATGCAGCAATGAGACTTCTTGGTGAGTTCATTTATGGCAATCACCTGCCCCTTTTCCGAATCTTCAAATTGGCAGATACAAATCTACAGCCTACTTGAGATATGACGTTCTTCTTTTCATTTTCTAATGACGATTTAGAACGCGCCGGGGCTGAGGTGGTTGAATGTGCCTGTGTTATCGGCTTGCCTGAAGTCAAGGTATTTGTTCTCTCCTTGTATGTTTCATACCCATGGTAAACATGCTATGTGGTGAGGCTTCTTAATCTTAGTTGTTTTGATTGTTCATGCATCTTTGAATCAAAGACATGAGCACTTGCTTTTTAATACATAAATTTGAGTCTTGTTTCTTTAGCTTTCCCCTCTCTACCAGCAAGCTGCTGAAATTATTTGGGAGTGGAACAAATTAATTTGCGTTTTCCTGTGTCCTTGTTCCATCGTGTTTCAGGGTAAATTCAAACAAAGCGGTAAGCCACTTTATGTGCTTGTTGAACCACGCCTTCTGGATGATTGTAGTTTAAGGTACTTTATGCGAACTTACACCACTCCAGCAGACTTGATATCACATTGTGGTTCGGCCATCTCGTCGTTGTTGTTTGTATTTTCTTTTAATTTACTAGTACTCAGCGTTGTTCTTTGTATTTTCAGTCCGAAGGTGGATGCGAAATTGGGATAAACACATAATGGTTCGGCCATCTCGTCCTAGAAGCTTGACGATAAGTGACAAATTTCCAGAAAACCGAGTTCCTTGGATCCTTACCATTGTATCATTGTATGAACTAAGAGGAAAAATTGGTGGTACTCTAACCACGGCCATAGACTATAGTATAGGGGGGCGAGTATTTATTTTTCGTGGATAAAAAACTGTAATCTTTACTCTACATTGCTTATCTAGCACATTCAAATGCAAGTTGGATAATGGTTCCAAGTTCAACAAATAAAGTTGTACTCTATTTAACTGCTAAAAAATCCCCTGAATATGGCCATCTTTCGTTTACTATTGCCTTAAAAGAAGGCTGCTTTTCTCTAATTTATAGTTTTTTCACGATGAGAATAAAATCTTGAAAAGCTATTCACTTTTCAGGGAATCCAAGAAAATATTCTTCAAAGAAAATCCAATACGGAAATATCTGCACATTTTCCTTGCAGTAGTTATTGTTTCTCGTGTAACCAGCTTTTCTGCTTTTTGTCCGTAGCCTTATTTGGCTAGATTTTATGGTAATATCAAAAGTTCGAACTACGTTGGCCAAGGAACTTTTTTCATGAAATCACACTGCCAACGTGAGCTGTATGCATGTATCTATTCAGTGTTCAATCTGCAATTGAAATGACACTAGATACTTGACTTCATTGGTGAAGATCACGATGCCCAACTTTCGCTTCTTCCAACTCATCTTGCTTCAGTATTTAGTTATTTACATACTCATACAAGCATCTTTTGTAAGTTTTCTATTTCAATCTACATAGTTTAGAGGTTGCCAGGTTGGGACTTCCTTTACAACGTAAATAAACTTGTCAACTTGAAAGTAGTAGGGCCAGACGTAAACATCAAACAACAACAACCGAGTATAAATGCACATTCAATAGGGATGCTCGTGGTCAGGAGGTTATTTACGAAATTGACCAATTACAACATTGAAGTATTGACCTCCAACAACTTTACAAAAAATAAGAAGTGTTGTAAGCCTGTAATATTTTCATAGCAATTTTGCTATAGTCCATAATCACCTAAAGTTGAGAGATGGAGATAGTTCTTTCAACTTCATAGTCACTGGACCCTAAACTTAAACATCAAAATAGCACAAGCCTATTCCATGGCTCAAGTACAGTAGTAACGTTACTTTTTAGTTAAATTTTGGGATTTTTGCTGTTTTCAGCCCAAACAGTAATAGCTAAGACGTAAAGGAAGGTAATGCCAAAATAATCTAATAAAAGGATCCTTCGGCCAATCCCCTGGTCGACTTTGTGGTATAGAATTGAATCACGTTTTGTTCCACCAGAAAATTCAGACAGGTCTGTAAACTTGTGCTCTAAAGGTCCTAAACAAACTAGGAAATTAAGCTAGCACTAAGTCAATTGAAATAGAAAAACAGATAGTACTACTTCCGAAAGAAGTGCACTTCATATATAAAAGCTACACTAGTTACAGAGCTCAATAATACAAAATTATTTATGTGCAGAATGGAACTAACGCATCGCAAGCAAGGATCTGTATCACTAAGCTAAAAAAATCTATGATAACACAAATATACGGCAAAAAAAAATCCCATGCTTTTCAACACGGGGAGTTGCCAAAAATTTACATTTGTATAATTCACTTTAAGTTTCTAAAAGCTGTTTCAATACAGTTAGTTTGGATAGACCATCCTCATTTGCAGAACTATCCATTTGGAGAGCAGATTGAATAAAAAGGTTTACCTGCTTTCTCAGTCTAGCATTATCAAGAAAAATTTCTCTTATCAAGAGTCTCAATTCATGTTCCACCATCTTCATCTCATCACTATTAGGAAGGGTATCGCCATCAGGAACCAAATGTTGGGTCTGAAAGATACCAGCATGAAGTCAGTGGGCATGGGAAGTATTTCAACACCAATGCACAAACGAGGACCATTTTCTCCATAAAGAAAACACATAACTTAATAAAGAAGCTACATACACAATATACCTGTGCTAGGAGTTGACCTATTTGCTTATCAGATTCTGCCAAGAGACTGAAAACATCTGATATCGAGGAGGAATCAACTGAGAAAGTATTATCTACAAATTTAAGGTTGCACTCCTGGAGCTGTCTTTGAATATTTCGACAATCATTCAACAGCTCTCTTCTAGCAGCTACGGCATGTTGATTTTCTTCCGTTGCTAGCTGCAAGAGTTGCTGCAACCACAAGATAGGCAGAATAGATCAGAAAAGAGAGCTACAGGAACTTGTCCTAGGCACTGCAACTGCCAAAAATCAGACATATATAATGTATCCATTCATCTCCCTCCCCTATTCATTGAGTCTTCCCCTCCTATACAGGAGAGCCCTTCTCCACCTAAAAGGAGGAATACACGACTACTAGATATGTAACCCAAGTACCCAACTATAACATTCTCACAGTTTATGATCATTGCGTAGATATGCATCCCTCAAAGATTTCAAAATGAACAGGAAGAAAGAAGGGAACATATCAAACATAATGAAAGAGCAACAGAAGATACAGTAGCCGTCACAAGGTAAAAAAATGAAAGAAATAAAGATCCACAGTCCAGACCCACCTCCTTATCAGTTTTTTCCTGCAGCGCTTCGTCAAGCTTTTGCCTCAGATCATTTTGAGACTTCCTTAGGGATTTGACCTCTTTCACTAGGATTTTGATATCTGATTTGGATTGCACCTCTAACTCTTCATGTTGCTTAAGCAAGACATTAAATTGGTCTTTAGCAGCTCGCAACTCGTGCACTAGTTCATCCTTCTCTCCAAAGGGCGATGACCTAGATTCAATGCAGAATCTACCATCCTGCAGTATTTCAAGCTAGTCAATGGATTTTGGAAATGCATATGATAGCAAGTCAACCAGAAAAAAGAAATTAGAGAAAGACCTCTTGAGACTTTAACTTCATTTCCATCTCTAGAGACTTCCGACGCAATTCCTCCATATCCCACTGCATTTTTGTAACCTTTTCTTTTTCAAGGGACAGAGCCTGCTCAAGGTTTTCTTTATTCTTCTCTTTAGTAGATTCAAGTTCAACTTCCAAATCCTTGACCTAGAAACAAGATAGAAGGCAGGTCGGTAATTTTACTTGAAAAGAAAGGACAGACAGGATATATGCAAAAAGATAGAACAGCAACAAGTTATCAACTTCAGAGTCTACCTTGGTCATGAGGTAGTCTTTAACTGCTACTTCTTGATTCAGTCTTGTTATAAGATCCTCCATATCTGTTTTTGCAGTCACTAGTCTTCGTTGCATAATCATAAGAATTCTATCCAGTTTAGACTGTTGACTCCTCGGAAGCACTATTTGCCCGCTTCCATTGAATTGTGACTGGGGACTGCCAGGACTACCCATCATTCCTAAAATCTCAGCTCCCGAAGGAAGGTCTACTGATGCTTCAGTTAGCAAATTAGGAGCCCATGTATTTGGCCCCTCACTGCCCTTATATGAACTCAAGTCACTTGCAACACTCTCGTTTGAAGGTTTTCGAGTATGGTTGACAACCTTACCAACTTCTGCTTCAAACAAGCTTCCCGCCCTGTCAACAGCGGGAGAAACCGATTTTGAAGCACTTCCATTATCTGTTATCCGTCTAGGGGTGATATTATTTTTCTTGAAGTTCTCTAACTGATCCAGTATACTCTCTCCCATAAGTAACCCTTCATCGATGTTAGACATGCTGTACTTTACCAGATTTTCTGCTGGATTTGCCAAATCTTCATCAAACGATAACTCATCTAGACCAACTTCAGAGCCGTCATCCCTTCCCAAACTAGGACTTCCAAGTTCAGATGTCTCATAAGCAGTATCACTACCATATTCTGACGTCAACGATGAACTCCCTGCAAGGACAGAAAAGCTTGAATTCGGATAGATCTGATGTGAAGATATACTGCCACTTGTAGAAGTACTTCCTTCTGAAGATTGCTGGGATGGCTCTTGGAGTGCTGAAAATGACAAGAAAATGGAATCAAGCAAAGACAAAACCAAGTCAACAAGATCACAAAGTTATCTTAGCTTATACATGAGCGTAACTAGGAAGCAAACCATTTGGATGAAATCCTCGACAAGTGAAAAAGGGCTTCAATGCAACTAAAACCGAAGTTCATACTTACATGATCTTGCAGCTGCTTCCAGTTCAAGAAAAGATGCCACCACCATACTCCTAGATAAGTCAATGTCAGAAAGAAGTTTTGACATCCATTCCTCCAAAGAGCACCTTCTCTACAATAAAAAAAAGAAAACAAAATGCAATTTCACTAAGTTACTGATCCTCAGGCAGGACTCATGAGCTGCTATGCAAAGAAAAACTTAAAAGGAAACTAGAAATATCCACCACAGATCAGCATCAGTAAGAATTAGCCAAATGACTGGGAGAAAATGATAACGGCAACTATAAAGATGGCCTTTAGGCAGAGAGAAAGATATCAACAAATATTCCCTCTGTCTAGAAGCAAATTGTCCAGCTAGTTAAAGTTATTCCAGCAATGCGACTGACTAGTTGGACAAAGGTAGTATTGGTCACAGAGTAGAATAAAAATCATCACCGATGGATTAACGTGATCAATATTTTTACAGATCTTACCTCTTCTAAAAGTGCCCTGCTTTTCATCCGCAAGAGACCCTTTGGAGGAGCAGATGGTATACTTTTCTTTGAAAATGCTTTCTTTAACTGTAAAAGATGAACATGAGACATAAAAGGAAGAAGGTTACAAAGGACTGATCTTCCCCACCTCAAAAAAATACTCAAAACATGAAGAAAAATAAAAACACACTTACTTACATCAGTAAATAACTTAAGAAAATCGTTGAATCTCCTTAACACTCCTCTTGTTGCTGTAACTCCAGCTGGTGACTGGATACCAACCTGAACCCTGTAAAACTATTCCAAAGATGCACGAGGAACTTAGATTCACACACTTGCCTCATCAGAACCAATTATTTCTAGTTTTCAGTTGTTCAGTTCACTGCAGAAGTTCAGTTCAAGACTTGCCAGTCCTGTAAAATCAAATTCAATTCCATTTAACTCAGAGTTTTCAGTGGAGTTCAGGAGTTTTTGTTCAACAAGACCTTTGCCTTGCCACAGTCTTTTTTTCCTTTTTTAAACAGGGGTGTTGGCCCTGAAGCGACCAGGAAAACCCCATTCGAACCTGGGACCTATGGAATAGATATCCGAGGCCTTATCCCAAACATTTAACTGCTTGAAACTCAACAACAACAACACAGTCATAGAACAAAAGGAACTCACACAACACATACATGCACACAGCCACCGACCCTGGCGGACAGAAACACAACATGCGCCATACAGAGAAACACACAATCACACGCACATTCATGCACATGCACAAAGACATAAAGCCTCGGATCTGCTCCTTACATTTTTGTTCTATAAGCACAAAACAAACAGATTTTTAATTAATTTATGCATCACACTCTTCTAAGTGAATGGGGTTTGCCAAATCCAAAGTCTTTTAGAAGAAACAAAAAATCCCGATTCTTTCTGAAGCTTACAACTTTTTTATTAAGAAAAACAACCTCTTTGACACATCATCAAACCAATCACAATAAGTATTGAGTGAGACGGTCTCATCGCATAAGACATGATATAGGGGTCACCTTTTATAAACTTTAATTTATAAAATGAAAAAGAAAAACTAGACATGTCCATCTCATACAAGGATTGTGAACTAATCACGTTACTGGACCATTATAGGCAGAAACATTTCCTAAGATAACTACTCATGTTCCTGGTTCCATGATTGTCAAGTGTGGATAACACCAGGCGGCAGCAGTTTTTAGAGGAGACTAGCACCATCTGATAAGGCAAAACTGAACAAACACGTCGGCATAACATGAATTGGGATCTTGGTACAGTGTCACCAACTAAAACTTTCAAGTTATAACTTCACGAGAAAAACATGAAGTCAACATTCCTTGGGACACAATGCTTATAACATAATTAAAGTCTACATTTGTGGGACACAAACTTGTAAAGCAACCATATTACAATAGCAAAGAGTTTCACTGATGCGCACCGACTGGGTTTCCAACAGTGAACACATATGGTAAAGAAAAAATTATCTAAATGAAAAACATCTAAGCCTTCACTCAAATAAATTTGGGGAACAATTCAATTTGCGTACCACTACAGGATCTGAAGCACTTGATCTTGATTTAGGAAGCGCAACCCACGAAGGAATAGTTACACAATAACTCCACCCAGAGCGAGGATCATGGGGCCATACGGTGTCACGACCATTCTGCAATTACCAAAGCTTCATAGTCAAGAAAAAAGTTCTAGCTAATGCACCACATGAAACGATAATCACAAAATGACTAAAAACATCATGCAAAACACCAAAGATTAGTTCCTACAAATAGAATGATGGTTCCAAGCTTCAATCAAGGTTTTTCATACAAGCAATTACAAGATACGTTGACGAAACCCAGATACCCCTTTGGTGAAGGAGCTCTTACGAAACAAATTAGAAACTTTATTTCCTTTATTAGTATGGTGTCATCAAGACATTCTATCATTTTTAACTCTTCAATTGAGTCATTATAATGGCCGAAAAGTCAATGATTATTTCTTTTTTATAAAGAAAAAATTGCATATTAATGAGCAAATACCGTGCAACTGATAAATCATAAAAAGAACTTCCTGTTGTGAGTAAGGGACAGGCAGGATCATAAGTCACCAGTTAACAATAACACTATGTTCAGAAGGAAGAGACAAGACATATTTTTCTTTCTGGGTTCAAAATTACTAAAATAAAAAAGAAGGAAATGACAGGAAAAACAAATTGATTCACATTCCTTTTTTGTAATTGTTCAAAAAGAATGAAAAAGAAGGAAAAATAAGTTGCCTACGATGTCAGTGTGCTATTATTCTTCAATTTAGTATCATTAATTTATAAGAACTTAGAGAGTAATTGTCTTATATTTTATGTTGTTTTCGTTTCGTTTCAATTCCTTTCATCAGACCCTTCATTTCCTTTCGATTTTATGCCTTTGCTTTCTCTTCTCATCCTTCCAATTCCTACCAACCAAACTAAGTATTGATTTTGTGATTTCGTGGAATTTAGTGCAATTATGACCATATTTCAATTCTGGGTTCCAATGTCACACCTAACAATATTTCTTCAGAATACAGCCATAGATCACGAGCTTCGTATGTTACGAAATTCACTTAATTTCAAATATAACAAGCAGGAAACTGTGACAGCCTGAAGCCAAAAGAAGCTCTTCCTTACAAAATCCATCAAGGTGGAGGAATAATTAATACAAAAAGGATCAAAACCAATGTGGTGCAAGGTCATATGTGGAAATAGCTACTGCCTTCACCATGCTAACAGAAAGTTTTGGCAATACAAAGCTGTATGAAAGCATCATCAAACATCACACCAAATACATTGCCCCATCTACGTGACCTGCATGCCTTTTCTATTTATTGTTTCCTCTTTTCCTTTTCTTTTCCATTGCAGCTAAACATATGCCAGCTCATCATTTGAGAATGTACACAATACATGTCCATCAGCATACAAATAACTGAATAAGCATGGTCTCGTGTGGCTTTGACCTCCAAATACACTCGGCAGAAAGGTCAAAAGAAGAGCTTCAGAAAGCAAGTTGCACACCTCTCAAATCAGTCATTTGGAAATCATATAGATCAGCAACAATTTCACTCGAACCAGTCACTTGGAAATCTAAGCAAGCGACTTAATACCTAATGAACCATCCTAATCTCCACTATGACCAAAACAGCACCTCGGAAAGATGGTTCTATAAAGACACGGTCTTGACGTTACAAAGGTTAATCCCTAAACCAAATAGACCTTCAAGTGCAATACGATCGCAAACCCTTCAGGTCCAAGAAGGTCGTGATGTATCCATCCTTGCCCCATATATAATCCAAACCAGACGAGAAGCCATTTCTTAATCATAGGTGCGATACACATATGTTACAGGTCCTCAAAACTTCAAGATACTAGACTTTTTCAGGAATGGTTTGGTTTGGTGTGGCATGGATATGAAATATGAAATGTGTATCCTAATTAAGAACGAGATTTGCTATATAATGCGAATACGAACAAAGCATACACGCAATATCTCACTTACTTAACAAGATTCAGTAGTAATGACGTTCCAAACAAAAATGGTAGAATCCAAATTAGCCTTCCCATATTGCACAACACTCACATCGTGGTTTTCATTTGAGTAAGAACAAAGTTGCCAAACTATCATAATAGTTCAGAAACCATATACTCCCTCAGTCTCAAAATAAGTACGACTGCTTCTACAGAATTATTAAATTCCAAATATGTCGGCTATCATTGCTCAATCCTTTCTCATCATCCTAATGAATCAACTTGACCGCACACTGAAGTGATTGATATTCACGCCCAAAAAAGAGCATTCTGCTCCACTTCACCCCAAAAGCTGAAGCCACTTCCTTTAAACGATAACAATCATTACGCCTATGCCGGCAGACCAGTAACATGCACTAGTTTCAAAAGACATATTGTCATCTAGTAGGAGTTAAGAATTCAATTGCTCAGTTTCTAAAGCTCAAACTTCTCTATAGTCTAACCACACCAACCAAAAAACCTTAAGTCCACTACCAAATTCAGCAGATTGCAATGCAAAACACCACATTAGCAAATGAGCAACTAAAAAGATCATCTATTTCCAAAGCTTCCCAAACTACAATGTGCCCAAGATAAAGTAACAAAAAACTAAATACCACTTAATTGTAGCACAACATAAAGCTCAACTTAAGCAAATTAGTCCATGATCATCCAAATTACACTTAACATCCAATCAGAAACAATAAAGCAACCTCATAAGCTACAACATTAAACATTTCAGGAAACTGTACCATATGAGTAGAGACCCAAAATTCAACTAATTAAGAAGATTTTCAAATTCTAAGAAATACCCAGATGAAAAAAGACAACAAAAAGAGCACCCAACTGAAATTCAACCACAAAAACAGCAAAATTACAATTACTAAAAAAAACTACCCAGATGAGAAAAAGAATTTAAAAAGAAAAGAAAAGAAAAGAAAGTATACCCATTTTTTAGGTGGGGGGCTCCAATCCATCCCTAATGGCAAGGGAGAGGTCCCATCATGCCTATGCTTTGGGGGAGAACTTCTCCCCCTCATCATATCTTCTTGATCAATCAAAAAAGATCAAATCTTTTCTTTTTCTTTTCTATTCTTTTTATTATCAAGGTGAAAGAGAGAGAAAGGAGCCAATTAATCAATCAATGGGCTTTGTGGGTTTTCTGTGATCTGATCAACTCAGCTCTCACTAATATTCCTTTGGGTTTTGTCAAACTTAGGCAGTGGAATTTAATATTATTAAAATATGATCTGATGATGTATATGATGATTATTATGAAAAGTATGTTTGGTTAGTAAGAATAAATGATTGAGTCAATTTGACAGAGTGATGAAGGATGTGTGATTAGTTTCAGTCAAGTGTTGTTTTGTTTGATGTTGGGAGTTTGGAAGGAGAAGAGAAGGAGAGGGGGGGTAGAAGAATTATGGGTATGCTTGTAATTGAAGGCCAAAGGCAGAAGGCACAACACCAAAAGAGACAATCGTACCTACCATGGAGTCTTTTCCCTTAGAATAGTAATTTAAAAAAAATTCTCACTCGACCCTCATTTTGAAAGTAATTCCCGAACTACCATCCACGACACGAGGAAGATAGAGTCGTCACGGAGCAAAATGAGTCGCCCCTAGCGGTGGCGATTTTATACGGGTAAGTGGCGACTTATGCCTTAGCATCGGAAAAAGTCGAAATTTCACACTCAAAGCATCAAAAAATGGTGGATGCCTACAGAAGCGTAATATATTATATATTGACGCTTTTCCAGAGTTGAGAAGTTGAGGAACAAAGTATAGACAATTGTATATTTTCTGTCGATATCATGCATATTCTGTTGATGTCATGCATTATTCAAGGTAAATCTTCACTAGTGGGGGCAACTTAGTGCTAAAAAGTCGCCACTGTGGCGACTTATGTCTTCGAAATTGGTTTGTTTTTTCGCGTGATGTGCATGATAGTTTGGAAATATATTTAAAACGAGGTGTTAAGTGGGAATATTTCTTTTGTATTAACCTTTGTATTGGCGGGTAAAGACTCCCTACCATATCTATTTAATAGTTTTTTTTGGCAAGAGTCTAGTTAATAGTTATGTTTGTGTTTTGTGTTTTTATTACCATTATTTCTTTTTAATTTTATTTTTTAATATCCCATAACAGTGTTTTTTTGTTTTTTTATTTATAATTGTAGCATCACTTTGTTTTTTTATTTATTAAGAATAAAAAAGTATGGATTATGCCCGACATTTTTAAAGAATAATATAAAAAAATATAAAAATTAACGGAATACCAAACGACCGCTATCTGCACGGCTATTTATCTCAAGTAGCGATTATTCACGACTACTAATACCAAAGTAGAGATTATGCCCGGCTAGGGGTGTAAACGATTCGATTCGAGTCTAAGCAGCCTAAGGCTTAGGCTCGGCTCGCCTATCCTCAGGCTCGGGTCGAGCTCGGCTCGACGAGCCGGAGAACATAAGGCTCGGGCTCGGGCTCGTTCTAAGCTCGAGCCTGATGCGAGACAGGCTCTATTTGGACAATTTCACTTCTTTTTTTTAAAAAAATTAGTATAAATTTATAAAGTGTATTAGATACTATATTACTAAAAAATGTATTTGTTAATACTTAAATATTAACTTAAAATTTGACTTATGTAACTTATTTATCAATTACAAATATTTCTAAAACACATAAAAAATAATGAAAATAATAAGACGAGCCCAAACGAGTCGAGTCGAGTCGAGTCACAATACCGTCGTTTGGCAGGCGAGCCGGCTCGGGCTCGGCTCGAGCTTGCTGTTGACCGAACTGAGCCTGAGGGGCGTGAGGGCTCTCCGAGCCGCCTCGTTTCATTTACACCCCTATGCCTGCCTATTTCTCAAGTAGGGATTATTCTCGACAAATCGCCACAAGTAGGTATTATCGGCAATTTTGCTCCATGTAAAATAGCAATTTAATGTCGGATTTTGGTTGTAATCTGAACCAATCGAACTTCTTGTGACCTAATGGACTCTTCAGTCTAAGCTCAATTTTCCTCTCTAAAAAAATATTCTAAGCCCAGTTTTGATTCACTGGGTAACAGGCTAAAAGCTTAAGTGCTTGACCCACGTAGGCTAGGACTTTCAAGCCCAAAATGATCTAAAAGCATTTCTAGCCAATTGTCCATTTGAGAATGCTTGGATGCGGCAGTTCTTCCAACTTACCTTTGCCTGTGATTTGAATGATTTCGTTGCCATGAACTTTTACGAGCGGAGGTCTCCAGATCAGTAGTTTGGAGGTGCTCTAAGTACGAAAATGCTTTCACTCACATTAATATTTAATACATAACGTTTCCTTAAGTTTGGACAAGTGCGTCATTTTTTTTGTTGCTGTGAGAACAAGTGCGTCATTTAATTGCATTTCATTTCAATTGTGTTCGGATCGGGTAACTTTTGGTTTGTTTAGGTCTGGTTTGTCGAATGTAAACCTACAAATCTGGCTTATGACCGATAATCCGCCCCAACAAACCCAAATCCGATTTTATCCGATGGGTAGATCCAAATTCGAACCGAAATGCGAATTGATTCGATGGACCTTATCAAGATTGACCCGATTTCGACGCATATCCGCTTTAGACTGACCTGATTTTACCCTGAACCGATTTAAGCTAACATGAATACTAGCCAAAACTCGAAATCAACCCGGATTTTATGACGCAAAACCGAATCGAACCGATTGAAAATAGAAACCGACCCAAACCCGACCTAATCCAAATCAAAACCGAGAGTGACCCAAACCCAAAAGCATGTGAGCTTGATATTTGAGTGAGGTGCTTACTGCTTAGACTGCTTGGAGTGAGGGTGTTGAGTTTTTTTTTTCTTAAATGTGTATGTATGGGTGTCAATAGTTTGGGTTTGCACATATTTTTTTCAATTTTTTTTCTTTTATCTTTCTATACTTAGAACATGTTCTCCCCAACTTTATAAAGACTGAACTGAACTTAAAGTAACTGAACTAAAAAAACCTGAATTTTTTGTTTAATTGTTTGACACTCAATCATTTATCAAAACAATATCAATATTGTACGTTTATAAAACTATTTGGCGAGACATTTCCAATCATATACTAATAACTATGAATGGAAATGTGGATCAAAACTTATTACATTCTCAAGTTACGAGCTGAACTAACAAAACTGAACTGAACTAAAAGTAATTGAACTTAACTTAAGTTTTTAGAAACTGTGTAGAACGTGCCCTTAACTAAACTGAACTAAGTCCATTTGAATTTCAATAACTTAACTGATCTTTTTGCTGATTTTTTTTTGACACACGATTACTTATTAAAACCGTATAGATATTGATCGAGTTTTATGAAACTATTTAGTTACACCTTTCTGGTGATTACAAAAAATTATAGATAAATATTGGTGTCACAATTTATTACTATAAAAAACGAGTTGAACTGAACTTTTCAAAAGCTATAGAGAACGTGCATTACGCTACTTACACAATTACTTATTAAAAGTAGTTTTAATCAATCCTTCACTATGTCTACACTTTTGAATTGAATTTTAGGAGATAGATATTTGCTATTTGTCACCGTGGTGCGTATAATAGTTCTTAATTTGGAGGGTTTCCAAACACACACATTCAATAATTAAAAAACTACGCGTAGTAAGTTTTGTACAGAAGTTAAGTTAGTTCAATTCAGATTTTTCGCAATTCAACTCGTAACTTACGAACGTAAGAAGTTTTGATCCGTATATCCATAGTTATTAGTATGCCATTGCCCATTGGAAATGCCTCACCCTATAAGTGAAGTACAACATTGATAGAGTATTGATAATTGATGAGAGTTTTCATTAAATAATAGCCACACGACATCAACAATCGAAATTTACATCAAGGATAATACATTCGATAACAAAAACTAATTGCTAGCATCTCTCTCTTGTTAAACGACTTTCTTTTTATCGTTGTCTTCAATTGATCAGCCTTTTCAGAGAAACGCCTTCTATAGTTTTGTAGAATGTCTATTCCGATATTAATCTTACCATCTTGATGAATACAACTCTTTGTAAATTCATATAATCATTGAACTTTATAGAAACAATAACTCATAACTGAATACACGTACTCTTACTATATAAGAGACTAGTTTTATTCGTACTACAACTAAAATTAAACTAAAAACAAAAACTAAACTAAAAACGATTAAGAATTTGAACTTTTGGGGGTTTACCATTAGTGTATAAAGCACTAATGGCATCCCCTATTGGAGGCTAGTTTTTTTTTAAAAGGTGAGGGAGAAGGATTATTAGATTGGTGTACCCTAGCGCAGAAATTTAAGGATTATTATATTGGGTCGTCCGGGTCGGATTCATTTCGTTCAATTCGGATTCGGGTCGGGTTGACAATAACAATTTTGTAGCCGCTTTCGGGTCGGATCAACAATGAATGACAAAGGAATGTGGAATTTAAAGCTGTGAGATATTAGGTCTTAACTAATAGGGTCAAGTAGGGTTAGATCGATATCCTTAAAAATTCTTATCTAAACAATCAATGAAAATGATTTGTAAACCAATAATTTATTAAGCCTCAACCGCAAACCCACTAACCACAAATAGACAGGCCCCAAAGTAAGTATTTTCATTAAAGAAACAAATGAGTACAATAATAGCTCGTTTGATAAAGAGAATTAGGGATGTGATGGGGATTAAAAGAGCATTCTTTTAAGAATGAATCATTAAACTGCCCAACCCTCTTCTTGCCATGGGGAGACTCTATTGAAAAATGATTGCAGGGATGTGCATTAAAAGAGGCATGATAATTGGGATTATTTGACTTATAATTCTACCATTTCTATCCCATGTAGGGGCAAGTATTATGAGATGATTTGTTTTTTTAACTAATTTTTATTCCAATCCTATGTAACAAACAAAGGATAACTTTATTCCCTCATTTAATCCCAATCCACATTAACTAATCCCAATCTATTTTAGGTATCCCAAATTTCCAATGATACTCATCTCCTCTACCAAATGAAACTTAAATACATAACCAATTTACTCCGTCTTTTGGGAGTGCAGATCTGAGAACTCCACCGTCACATAACATTTTAGACTAGCTAGCAGGAGAGTGTCTAGGCCAGTCTTGGCCAATCGTCCGTTCGAATAATTAAGTGGAATACCAGCTAAACAGCTGATAATTTCAACTACTTGAGGTTCTTTGCAAGCTGGGCTAGTGGGCTACCAATCCTACCATCATCTGAGCATCGGGCAAGTCACGGGCACTATGAAGCTATGCTAACCTCGCAGGTTTTTATTGTGTGAAGTGGACCACTTGGTCATCTTGTGAAGAAGTCACGTGCAGCAGGTCCAATATTGAAATTGACAAGAATTTAAAGATCCTTGTAAAATCTGCGCGACTGATTACCCATCCGGCCATCCTTTTTTTTTACGCAAAATTGCAGGGAATAATCCCTACTTGGGCGATTTTCTCGGAATAATCCCTACTCGAGAAATAGCTGGAAATAATCCCTACTTCGGCATATGTATTTGGCAATAATCCCTACTTGACATCTTTGTCCGACAGTGGTCTTGCATGAACGGCGTTAAAAATAAAAAATACAAACCGTTAACTTTTTTCGTACAATACAGTATATATACAAAATGATCAAAATACATACGGAGTATTGTTTTTATATTATTTTTTAAATATTGAAATTTGTTTTCTAATAAATCACTCTTTATACTTTTTCTAATTTTAAATTTTTGAAAATACTGAAAAAAAATAAAAAAAAAACTTTATACTTTGTTTTAAGAACATTTTTCAAAAATATGGTTTATTTTTGTAATCGAAATTAGTATAAAAATTAAAAACCATATTTTTAATAAAAAATTATATTAAAAATTACAAACCATATTTTTATAAAAATTTAATTTTTATAAAATTTACAATAAAATTTAATTTTTATACTTCTTTTTTTTACATTTTTTTTTCAAAAAATTAATTAATATAATAAATATTTTTAATTTTTTATTATTTCTCCAAAAGCCACTTTTAAATTTTTTTGAGGGTGTACAAACTTTATTTTAGTTTTTAAGAAATTCTTGTCAAAAACACATTTGTAACTTTTTTTAAAACCGTATTTTCAAAACAATTCTAATAAAAAGTAAAAAGGGTGATTTCTTAGAAAAAAGTTGGAAAATAAGATTCAAAAATAATATATAAAAGGTTATTTTGACCCTTTTTTTTACAATTTAAATATATATAAAAATAATGGGTATTTGTTCATTTTGTATGTATATTGTATATTTATACGGTATTGTACGAAAAAAGTTAACGGTTTGTATTTTTTTTAACGCCGTCAATGTAGGACCACTGTCGGACA
>ONZK01000468.1:27700-43468 GCA_900322385.1 Pharnaceum exiguum
TCTTTTACTACTCTACTTTGAATTTGGCGCAAAATTTAAGAAAATGGATAATTTTGCGAAATAATTTTGTGAAAGTTGATGGAAAATGAGGGAAAGGGTGAGAGAGAATGGTAGTATAATAGGGGGAAAATGATAAAATTTTCAAAAAAAAAAAACACTTATGAAGGAAAGTCGAGCAACCAAAAGAAACATAACTACAAGTCTAGGTGAAATTATAACTAACAATAAAAGAAGTGACTAATGATAATTAAAATATGACTAATAATTTTTGTTGTAATACTTTACACAAAACACCCGGTGTAAATACAAAAGAAAAGGGTGTATATTTCAAGAATGTTTGGGCTAAAGAAGTAATAGTTGGTTGCTTAAAACATTAATCTGCTGTATGTTCAACTGCAGATAGATGAGCCGATGCAACATTAATGCAGGCATGAATTGTGGGCCACTTATCTTTTTTTCTTTTATTTTTCTTAAAAGAAAAAACAATATCCGGCCCTCTCTCACATCCCTTCTCAGGCCGATACCTTGGGCCGACTCCTCTATCGACCTCTCCTCCATCCCCTCTCGGGCCGACTCTCGACGCCCCTTCCACCGTCCTACCATACCCTCCTCCCCCCTTCACCGTCCTAACCTCCTATATGTCACCACAGGTTTTCCTATCCGTCTTGACAGACAATCTGTCATCACATATATTAGAAATTTTCGTCACGGATATTAGAAATTCTCATATTCGTTGTGACGGATAACACTGTCATCACAGATAAAACGAGTGTTGCACAATGCATGCATGTATTTTGTGTGATATGACTGGAAAAAAAATTAAGATCTGCACATCCACCGATATTAACTAAGCTAGGAAAACTCTCTTAATCCTTCAACAGTTCCACTACTAAAATATCAATATATAAGATCTTCTAATAGAATAGCTAATGACCTAGTCAGGGCTCGTAGGTTAGAAACATAAAACTCAGTTATCTATTCGTTTTAAGTTTGTCATTTTCCCCTCTTGGGGAAAAAAATACTAGAAGGGAGTAGTAGTTTTAGAATCTAATTGTCTACTAAACATAACCAATACAGATGAGTACAATTTTTAACTAGTCAAATAGGCTAAAGAGTCTCAAGTATTTGACCTCCAATACTGGGAGATGCAAACTTGCGAAGAAGAAATCTACGAGACTAGGAACCACCACCGAAGATGTGACACGTCGATAAATGTTTATCCGAGAGATAGGAGAATTTGATTTCGTGAATCTCATGCAGCGGGGCAGACATACTAAAATGTTTAATTTTACATTATGTCCAAATGGCCAAATGGGTGTCAATTTTTGGGATGTGAAAAATTTGTTTGAACCCGTTTTATATATGAGACTGGGTATGATGGGTCATTATTGTTGGTGGAAGGGTCATTATTGTGTAGTCAATGGTTCATTATATAGTATAGTCAAGAGTTCATTAATACCCAATCTTATATATGAAATATGTTCACATAATTTTTTCCGTTGGGAGATAATTTTAGATTGATCCATCCCGCGTATCTCTAACCCGATAGTAAATTTTATGCTTCTTTAATTTCTCATCAATTAATAAAATACTCTTTTTTTGATGGCAATAAAATACTCTTATTAAATTAAGAAAGAAAAAACAATTTAGTTGGTCAACCACCCGTGGGTCACATAAGTTTTTTCCCTCAATTTCATCTTTTTTTTTGGTTATATACAAATTGTAAATTGAATGCAAGAGAGTTGCAGTCAGTTATCTCAAGACCACTTGTTGTACTCAAGGGCAGAACTATTATTCAATTCTTCATGTAGGAAATAATTCATTAAATTCCGGAAAATATAAGAAATTAAAATTTTGATCGTTTCCTTGTTCAAATGTAACCAAATTTCATGTTATAGGAGTTGTGTTGTGATATATAGTGGCTTAGTTTGGAGTTACTCTGAGCCTATGAGGTGCTATGGAGCGGTGCTATGCAGATACTATCAAATAAAACATAGAGTATTTGTCAAAGTCTTTGTATTGTAAGATTTATGTTTCTTTGAAAACTTAGGTGTTATGGGTCTATAGCTCCACTCCAAGGCTCCAACTATCCAACTGATGAGAGGTATTCTAAACAAATACTTGATAGTTGGTATCAGGTAGGTCCTAAATCCCACTCACAATATTTTATTGTGGGTGGGGTATTAAGGCTAACAAAATGAAAAATATGGTGTTGGGTTTATCATGTTGGGGGATTATTTATCATGTTATAGTTGTAGTTTGACAGGTTGGATATTTTAAAAAAAAAATGTACCAAAGTTTTATCACGTTTAGATAGATTGGTATCACGTTCTAAGAGATTTATATCGCCTTTGGAGCTAATTTTTTTTTTCCAGAAAACATAGCTACAAAGTTTTATCACGTTGGGAGGGTTATTTATCATGTTGGGAGGGGTCTTTATCATGTTGTAAGGGTTGTATGACATGTTTGGTTTGATCAAATTTTGGGGGACACAATATTTAATTGTAAGTGGAGTTTGAGACCTACCTGATTTTACAACTATCAGGTATTGCGCTAGAATTGCTCAACTGATGAGGCTGAAAGCACCTTTAAAGACATTTTTTGACAGCACGTGTTAGGGACCATTTACTCTAGTAAGCTAGACACAAACAATTGAAAAGCAAAATGAACTTTTTTCATCAATATATTGCTCTTTATTTCATTGTTATTTCCTCTTTAATTTGGCTATTTTTGGTTAAGTTTGATCAATATTGTTGAAATATAAATTAGAATCTCACAAAAGTTTATTTCACTAAGAATTGAATCATGTGGTCTTTATCTCTTAATTAGTTTGCAAATATAGGCTTTGTTTGTTATCTTGTGGTATTTTAGTTCAGTTTTTTCAATTTTGTTTTTGTAGTTCTATTAATTAGGTTTGAAAATCATTATTAAATCTACATGACTACATGCAATTCTATTATTTCAATTATGTTTTTCTTAGTTTAATATAAAAAAATTCTCATTTAATTTATGTTTACCTATTTCATTTAGGTTTACTTGCATGTAGTTCACAAGCTTGTGGAGGCTAAGTGGTTAACTATCATTTATGTCAAGAAGAAATTACTATATTGCAGTTCACGTCAATGTCGATCGAATGTAATCATTAACCTTTATTTTTATATTGTTTCTTTTATTGGTCTTTTTGGTCGACTGGTTAGGGGTTTATATCTCAAGATAAGATTCCCTAACTTTTATTTACCTTAGGAAAAAAATCATTAACCTTTATTTAATTGTTTAAGTTAACTGTGATATGATCTCAACAATAATATATAAGTAACATAATACGCGCTGCATGCTGATTAAATACCTACAAGTTTTAACATGTATGTGTGGGGGAAATGTCTGGCATCTTATTGGTAACAATCACAACTTACATAGTTACATGCATGCACTACGTACGTCGGTACGTAACTAGAGCAACCCAATATATAATCCAAAAGCACAACTTTACACACAACAGTGGCAGATTCAAGTAACAACAACAAGAATAAAAACGAAATTGATGCAACGTAACTTTTAAATACAAGACAGAGCTAGCTAGCTAGCAATATAAGCAATGTCAAATAGCCGTATAACTCAACTTAGCTAGGTCTGGATTATAGAGCGAAATAATAAGATAACGTCAATGAGGCATACAACAACACATATTATCTTGTGAACTTTCTCCATAATCTATTGGCATTTGAAACCATCAGGAACTGTCTTTTGACAAGCGCTGAGGATAACACTTAGGCTGATGGGGACATTCAAGTTGAGTCCAAGAACCTTGGCCTTAAGGGCAGTGCAAAGGCAAGCAGCTGCTTCCAAGTCAGCCAAACCCTTAAGTAAGGCACAGCATGGTGTTCCTGAGGGGGGACTTCCTAGGACTGCATGAACTAGCCCTAGAACATCAGCACAAACTCCAAGCTTAAGGGTGTTCTTGGGGCAATGGTGCTTGGTTGAAGGGGATGGGGTGGCTGGGGATGGGGTAGCTGGGGTGGGGGTGGCTGGGGTTGGGGTGGCTGGAGTTGGAGTCGACGGGGTGCAACTGCAACAAGCCTCACATATTGGTGCGAGGACTAGAAATGAGAGAATGAGATAGGTGGCTACGAGCTTGTTATTATTAGTGCTTGCCATGTCTGGCCAGTAGCTACTAGGAGTATATCTTAGCTTGGTAAAATGAAATGGTTAAGGGGTGTAAGGGTTTTGGGCTTAGGAAATGGTTAAGGGGTGTAAGGGAATGGTGTCCTTATAAAGGGGAAGTGAGTGGAAGAGAGTGAAAAGAGCTAAAATAGTATGAGTTGGATATTTTTGTAAGTTTGTGTTGAAAATTAATTAGCACCCATGTGCTTGTTCTTCCTTTTGTTTGGAGATCCTTGGCTTGTGATTGATTCATGATGAGAAGTATGAAGAAGGTTAGGGAAAAGATCTCTTACGAGCTCGTTGTCCTAACTCCCTACCTATAACATTTCTAAAGGATTTTTTTTTGATTCCCACGATCCGAATAAGTGAATTTTAATTTATTTGGTGGTCATTTTGAAGTATGGGATTTTATGCTTTTATGTGAATTAACTTTCCCTACAAAAGCACGGAATGTGTTATTTTGACCAATTTTGGTACTTTGGCCAAAATCACTCCACTCTTTAACCGTAAGTAGAGCTAGCCGACTGTAATCGAGCGGAATTGATCTATAAATAATCAACTTTAATAGAATTTGATCTCAATTCAGACGGGCCAAGCTAAGCCAATTCAATGGCTAGCTCTTACTCCCTATGCAATGTAATGTTGCTTTAGAGCTTCATTCCAACAACGTAGCTCAACCAACGAATGTTAACTACTACATTTCATTTTCATTTTTTAAGTCCCTCGAGAATCCAATTTCCATAACCAAAAAAACTCAACGCTAGCCCTGACACTTAGGTCATGTTCGTTCGCATCTTATCGCCATCTTATTCAATTATCTTAAACTCAACTTTTAAAATAAACATTTTATAAATAAGCCATGTTCATTTTGTCATCTTATAGACATAGATTATTAAATAAATTAACTTGTTTATTTGGTAAGCTGCATTAGCCAACTTATCGAATAATCTCCAATCAATAAATTTTCTATATTTCAATATTACCCTTACTAAAAATATGACTCCGATCCTTATAATTGACACCTACCGCATACAATTTTCATGATTATTATTGTTGTCCATGGATTAGGATACGATATCCATCGGAAGGTAGAGGGATTTAGCATCCACAATAACTTGACAAAAGCAAAAAAAAAAAAAAAGAATGTACAATGCAAGAAATGTGACATCGGCTACACATTCATTGTTCCTTTCACTTGAACAAAGACAAAGAAATTTAAAGGTAAGAAAGTAACAACTGCATTGTTCCGCGGGATGATAATGTACTTGATTGCAGAGTGTCGAGTGCAAGACTACCAACCATACGCAACAAGCTAAGCGAGATACTAGGATATGGAGCTTATGGCTAATGTTCAAGCACAAATTTCCTGGAACTTCTTTAGTTCTAATTCTACACTACTACAAATCCACGTACAATCTATCTTCATATATAGAGATAAGGTTACCTTTCGAAAATGTTTTCGTGATTGTA
Organism: Pharnaceum exiguum; assembly: GCA_900322385.1. NCBI lineage: Eukaryota > Viridiplantae > Streptophyta > Magnoliopsida > Caryophyllales > Molluginaceae > Pharnaceum > Pharnaceum exiguum. The sequence goes on from ONZK01000468.1 coordinate 33,332, forward strand.
ATTAAGTCCATATGCAACTACTATACGTAGTACATATTGATTTACTGCCGGTCCAGGTAGTCATCATTTCGTTCCTAGCTTCTAGCTAGGCGAGCTAGCTATTTTTTTTTGGTTTCTCTGGCGAGCTAGCTAACTGAAGAACACTGCCGGTGTCCGCAGAGAAGTGCTCATAACAGACATTAGTGATAGCTTAGGCAATATTTAAGCGAAATGGTGGTTGTGAGATAGGTTGACATAAAATAAATAGAAAAATTTATGTGAACTCGTTTTATATATGAGATTGGTCCCCTAGCATCTAAGCAGCATGATCAATGAACTAACTTATCGAGTATTTGTTTTTTTTTTAAATTATAAGTGAAGTTCCCTCCTATTCAGCTCAGAGCCTCTGGGTAAGGCTGATTGGCATAGGGTACTAATCGGCTAATCGCTAGTGGCTTTGTAGTTTGTACTGACGTATTTGAAGGGGCATCTATCAAGTGACATATCTAGCTTTTTATAGTAGTGAGTAGTGACTAGTGTCTACATGCTCTCACGCTGGTAAGTTGAAAATCACATGGCACCGAAGTACATCTGTACATGGTATATACTCTGCAATCTGGATCGCCCACATTTCAACGTCAAATTTACATTCATGTCGGAAGGGGAAAGAGGATATAGCCTCGGGACTAACCTGTAGTCACCTAGATAGCTCATGCAAATGCAATGATAAATTGATAAATTGATAATATAAGGTATGCTAAACAGGTATCACTGTTTAGCTAATTTGGTCTATCAGATTTGCAATTATTTGTACAAATGGAGGGACCAAAGTGAGCGCCTAAACCTAAAGACTAGAACCTAAAAGCCATATCGCTAACCAGGTATATCACTGTTTAGCTAATTTGGTCTATCAGATTTCCAATTATTTGCACACAGGGAGGGACCAAAGTGAGCGCCTAAACCTAGAACCTAAAATCTAAAACTTAACTATACTGTTCGTCGAAGGTACAGATCAATTTATACCATCTTGGCCTTGTTTGTCAATCACTACAACAACAACAATCCCATCATAATCCCATTTCAGATGAGGTACTAAGGGAGCCTGATGTACGCGCAGCCTTACCCCGATTTTTCAAATCGGGATACCGTTTCCAAAATGACCCTTTGTCAATCACTAATTTGCATTAGTATTAGTACATTAATACTAGTAGTTTGACCCGTAGAGATTTTTGGCTAGCATTAATTAGTTGTTTTGGATTCAACTACACTTTTCCAAATGCTGGCAACAACATTTACCTCATATGCCATCACATAGCTAATAAAAATATTGTACCAATTCAAACAAATGTAAACTGTTAACTACTCAAAATTGGTTTACCAATTGCTTTATCACAAACAAGGCTTGAAGGAAGTGACAAGTTTCAATCAACGATGCTTTTCCGTATATTACATCCGTTTCAAAACTTCCTTCTTGCATTGTATTTCATATCTTTCTTCTTATTTTCTTATTTGGACTATTTTAATTGGTAAAATAACTAACCCTACCACTTGTCTAATATTACAATGTCACTCCGATCCCTCACTATTGTCCTCACATTCCCCCCAAAAATGAAGGCATTTAGTCAATTTCTTCCCAAAGGCAAGTGGCCTAAATTTGTATGCAATATCCAAACAAGAAGAAATTTGCGAGCGCCCTATTGTATGTACAGTATCAGTTACACTATACAACAACTCATTATAATCTCATCTTAGATGAGGTATGGAGAAGGTTTATGATGTATGTAGCCTTACCTCAAAAATTGAGAAACTGTTTCCAAAATGACCCACAGTTGCGAGCGCCAAACAAACGTACACCAGCTAGCCAGCCTACATGCAGCTGTAACTTCAATTTGCCAAAAGATGACAATGGTGAGACCCTCTTTCTTACTACTACTTGTTTTGAGCCTTTGTCTAGTTTTGTGCTTTGTGGGTTCAATAATTGCATATGCCAAAAGGTCCACACAAATATGCAGTCTGCTTAATATCTACGAATCTTCGTGTCGACCCTAAGAACTTAGCTTTTACAATATTACCGTTTAGCGGTCCTAAACTAGCAAAGTTTTACCCATACGGTGTTGAAGCGACATACAGTTCCGATCCAGACTTCATTTAAGAGGCTGTGTTTGTGTATGCGTAATTTCTATTGCCTATATCTAGTCCTAGTAATTGGCGTTAATGTACAGTTTGGTACTATGTATCAAAGAGATCGAGCAATTGCAAGAATAAAGTGCCCATTTTAATTTGGTGAAAAGAGGTCCATAGGTTCTTCTCAGCTCATCTTCTCTAGTTGAATGAGTTTATTAGCTCATTGCAATTTAGTTGAGGGCATCCCTCCATGACTCCATGTTACGTTTATCGATATGTATTTCCTCTAGGTTAGTCTGTATGACAAGTTCTTTTGACTGGAAAATAAGTAGTACTAGCAACTAAATTCCATGGCCCTTAAAATAGTACGTACCACCTTCGGCCTTCACTAGTCAACTCCTTTAAAAAAAATTAGCCTTGGCTTGTGTTGTTCTCTTGTCCACTTGATTTGTGTTGTTCAAACTACTGTTGGCCGATGGGTCGAATTGGCTTGAAATTGACATGCCTCCATCGTGATTCAGTTTTGTTAACCGGCATTCCTTGAAACCGACGTGATTCGTCAAGAGATGGATGCATGACTCGATTTGAGTCGCTTTATTTTTATGGCAAAATGGCTGAGAATAATCCCAAGTTGGGGCCATTATTTCAAAATAATCTCAAGTTGATATATTTCTCAGAATAATCCCAATTTTTCCGACATTTCACCCGAGCAGACTAATGATGCACGAAAAGATGTTTTCAGTTAAAAGTTTGCATATGTGGCTAAAGGACCTCTCGTACACAAAGTTACTCACTAATGACTCAAACGATCGTTAAATTAATTACAAATGGCTATTGACTCTAAATCACTAAATGGCTCGAAATTGACGTCCTAAATCAGCCCTTACTGCTAGTGTTTTAATTCATTGGCTGGCTCAACTCGATTTCATTCATCGGCTGGCTGGACTGTGGAGTGTGGACTTAAGCCCGAGACTCTGAGACGCCCGTCGAGAAACAGGCGTATTAGGGACCTCATGTTATCATGAATCGTGACTCAAAATCGCCCGTATGTAAAGCGTGTCCACTTCTCACTGATTCAACTCATGTTCTGGTCTAGCCGAAACATACATAAAAACACTTTCTAAGGAGATTGCGCAGATTGGGAATTAGCATTTATAGATTATCCATTCCCCAGTAAATTCATGGCGCAAATGTATCCATGACATAAACGAGACAGGGTATCTCACCGTATTTAGGGTGTGTTTTGGTTGGCAGGAAAGATCTAAACTGAATTGAAAAAAACTAAACTGAAGTGAAAATCTGAACTATAGTAGTACCAACGAACAAAGCTGAGCCTTAGTCGATGCTGAAATTTTAGGGAGAAGAAAGACAGTACGTTGTTCAGTCGGAGTAAAGAGTTAATTAATTGAAGAAGGTGAACAATACAAAAAAATAAACAAAATAAATTCTGCATTCGAATTTTGAAGGATACAAGTATGTCACAACACTCTGGAAGAGGCTCAAGAACAAGAATATTAAACACCAACACAGATACAAAATAAAAATACATGTATCCCTGGCTCCCTGCCTAAAACAAGTTTTAGAAACAAAATTCCTAACAAAATCAGAAAGTAAAACCAAAATATGATCTCTCTAAATTACATTTTCCTAATTATTTATCCCAATGAATAAATATTTCAAAAATAATTCTTCACCAAAATCCTCTCGATCCCAAAGAAGCACAAAAGTAGCAGGGTGCTCTTGGGAAGGAACAAGACGAATGATTAAGACCAAAAAGCTGGGCATGTCCCTATAATGCTGACGATGTCCCGTCGTCTGATTGAGGATAAAAGTCTCTGCAACATGGGAAAACAAGGAATGAACAACAGAGCATGGTATACCCTAAAAGATTACAGCGTCCCATGCAGAATAATTGAACGAATATTCTTTGGGTCACTTGAGCTCCTTTTTATTTGGGTCAACCATTTGACATGATTCGATAATTTCTTATCTGGAGGTTGCAGAATATTCAAGTCAAACCGTCAGCTCTCTCTGCTCCTTTTATTTTAATCGTAGTTCCCCTCTATATTTAAACATGGGGAGGTGATTCACATGAACAAAAATTCGAAGAGCTGAAGACGCCGAACAAGCCTGCCCCTTTATATTTGAACCCAGGACTTACCTTGAGTCCTTGAACCCCACTCTAAGAACTTTGTGCTTTTACCAAACTTCAGATGTACTCCACAAAATAGTATCCACATCAACTACAATATGCGCTGTTGAAAACCTCCAGTTCCACATAAATAACTAGAGAAAAATTTGTGTGAACGCGTTTCCTATATGATACTGGTTGAGAGGGGTAATTATGTTTACTCGAGGGGTCATTAATGTTTACCCGATAGGTCATTAATGACCTATCCGAGGGTCATTAATACCCAGTCTCATATATGAGTCATATAAGTTCACATAATTTTTTGTGAAATAACTATAAGGATTTGCGAAGAATCTAAGAGCAGAAAAGGAGAGCTCGCCAGCTAGCTAGTCCACTGCTCATCGAAGAAGAGCCTCAACAATTAGCAATAAAACAAGAAACTGATCTGCATTGGTGTGGGAAAAGAGAGGACTGACTGATGGGGTTGTACAATGTGGCAAATGACCATTCACTAACTTGATGAATTACCGTACAGCTACAACACGCAACCACTATGACAACGTAAAGTCGGAACTGGAAATGAGGACCGACTGATTGGGCTACAACACGCAACCACTAACCATGACCCCAACGCAAAATAGCAAATCAGTATTTCAGTTTGGCTAATATTTACCACTACAAGTATACACGGACATCTTAGTAAATTTTAACATAAAATATTTTGTACCAAGTACTAACCTGGAACTCCTCATTAAGCATTTTGCTGAACTTGTCTGTGAATTTGTACAACCCAGTCGACATAGCCACTTAATCCTGATGTTTGTTCTTCAATTAGGGTTGCAAGAAGATAGAAACCTTCTCTGGGTTGTTCACCTTGCCTAACAAAATGGCAAAGCTGATAATATGCAGGATCACTTTCCCTTAGCTTATTAAGAAGCTTAATTAATCTTCTTGACATTTCATTGCCGTTTTCAGACAGTGCTGCCTGGGTATTGAAAAAAGAAGTGCAAAACACTATCAGCAAATTCTTATAGTAGTAAAAGAAATACAAAAGGAAAGAAGTAAAAATTATATATACAGATAGATCAGTAACAAAGCAATGGTCACGCACTGAGACAAGAAAGTGAAATTCAATCGCCATTTATATTATCTAGGTTATCAATGGGGCCATTGAATGCAACCAATTCATATGATAAGAAGACAACTTGCAGTAAACAAGTGAAACTGGTCTCAGATACAGTCCAAACAATCTATCATTAAGTCTCAAGGGAACACGTACAACAACGTGAAACTTGGTTGCATCGGTACTAAAACAACTCCCAACAACCATAAGCACAACCAAAAAATGTAACCAATTCATAACTAGACAATGTAGATGTGTAAAGATATAGGAGTATCTGCTATTGAAATCAATCAGTGGTATTACTGTCAAAAGCACATAAAACTATTGTATGAAATGACCAAACAGTTGCTTTAAAAAAAAAAAAGGACCAAACAGTGAACTTTCAACCATCTCAACCTAGTCACAAATAGCAAGAGGCATGACATGAACTAAGTTGTGTATCAATAGACTATAGCTTTAATTATTGAGGGGACAACTGAAGATTGAGCACTACCCTTCCTTACTCCAGCTCTTTTCTTCATCCATTGATCGGGTTTGGGTTACTTTAGTCCCCTTTATGTTCGGTGTGCACAGGTTTTACTCAGCTTTGGGGTCAAATTTAGGAATGCATTCTTTTGATGGACGGGGCCTTAACAAGTCATTTACGTTCATTTGGTGGACAAATTTTGAGTTGCTTTCGGCTCACATAAGGTTGATTCAGTTCTCGGGTCTGGTTCAAGTTTTTCTTTCTGGGAACATTTAGGATACAGGTCCAGGTGATTTGGTTTGGGTCATTGGTCCCAGTTGCTTTACCAAGTCTAGGTTGAAGGATTTTTTTAAAAATGTAAATCTGATATCAAATGAGTCGCCGAGAACAATATGTACTCTAAGCGCAATGAAAACTGCAAAAGAGTGCCCATTGCGCTGTAACAATAAAAGAGGACAACCCTCAAAAGCCTCGAAGGAGGTCACCAACAAGAAGGCTAAGTATTTCACCCTCCAAATGAAATCTACGGAGTGAAAGCCCTTGTCAAAAACCCGACTATTACGCAACAGCCAAATACACCAAAAGAATGCTATGACAGCATATCTAGAACAAGCCATTACCAAGACATTAGCAGTTGTATGCACCACCAACAACAACAACAGCCCATTGTACAGTCCAGTGAGGATGGGGGGCCAAGATAAATGCAACCTTTGCTTTACAAATAGAGAGAGCCTGTTTCTGAGAGACTATTGAGTCGACATTTTAATTTTTTGGCAATTTAACTAAAGACAGAAAGCACGCATTGGCTAGCAAAGACAGTAAGCTTCCTAATCCCACACAGCGTTGTGAAATTACCAAACACTGAGTCACTGACATATGCAAGCCGATATGATTATCTAAACGATGTCAATAGTGAACAATATGTAAGACTGTCAAGCAACAGTTTACATCAGGTGCCGACAGGAGATGACATGGAATATTATCGAACACCAACAACAACTATCAAAATGACAATGAAAAGATGAAGATCAGACAAATTAGTCAAGCAACAGCAAGATTTCTTGATCCCAAAGCAGACCCCATACCAACATTTGTGAACAGGACCAGACCAGAAATTACAACTGGGGATTACAGCACATAGGCTCTTCTGACCCCCACCCATGATTTTCTATCACTTTTCATAAAAGAAAAACAGTATCCCTTTTTTGGTTTTGAAATAACATGAAATCTCCTAGTAAGGTTCTCCTTTTGTCATTTATTTGAGGAGAATTTAAAGAAAGCATATTGAATGATTGCAAAAATGTCTCCCAAACTATCTTTTTTTTATAGATAACATGGGTATCTAGGCTTCGCGAAACTAATCCCATGGGCCCTGAAGTTAACAACCGGTAAAACCTCCAGTGGCCCTGAGGAGACTCAAACTTGGGACCTCTGGAATGAATCTCAGAAGTCTTACCAGCTGAGCTACCCACTCAGGGTTTCTCCCAAACTATCGTTACCATTAAGTAGTTAATTGTAATGAGAGGAACAGACTAAGTACCTCTGAAAGATCAGATGCAAGATTGAGACTCCTAGCTATGTCAGGTGAAAGCGTTCGACCAATCCAAACAACAAAGCGGAGACCATCATCAAAGATATAAAGGCCTCCTGAATCTAAGCTATCTGATGCCAGGGGCAATCGCTTCTCAACATCGGTGAGATCAAAAGATGCCTGCAGATAGGACACATATACAATAGATCAGAAAAATTCAACTAAATCAACAGCATTTTACGGATTCTTAACTTCTTAAATAAGCCTGAAAATACCTTCGACAAAACCTCATCTACACGAACCAAGCTAGGATACAGAACTTTTAACAAACTTTTAACAGGCATAGCCATCATAGTTAACCCAACTGCACAACGCTCATCTACAGGAACCTCAGCACCTCCTCGTAAAGGTGTAGATTTACAAAATGCTAATCCGTACAGAAGTAAATACTTCAATGATTCTGGATATATCATCCTGCCAGACAGCCGATGCTGTACAGCATAGAGATTTCGGTATTCCTTGAGGCTTTTGACAATCCGCATTTGCAAATAAGATCGTGCATCTTCCAGCTTGCTGGACAAAGTTTTCTCCATTGCTGCAAGAAGTTTCAAGTTCAGAACAAGGTTTAATGTCAAACTGTGCTAATAAAGAAAGCTTCACTGCTCAGTAAGTGGACATGGATAAAGATAAATTCCCGGTACCTAGTCGTCCAAGCACTGAAACTACAGCACCGGTATCTGCTAGACGATACATCTCACCCAGGTCAGTAACCACGGGTGCGGCAGCTGTGTGTATTCTAATACGTCTTTCTCCACAAGATGCAGTATACCTGAAATTTGTTAAGGAATACAGTAGTCTCACAACATCACCTTGAATCAAAATGTCAATATTAACCCATCACAGTGGGGACTTTTTCCACTATGTAATGACACAAGACACTTTTATCTTGACTCAGGACTAGTGTGAATTAATTAGTCATCACTGAAAAATTTCAAAACAAAAGGACAAAAAAAATTAATCAACAAAGAAGGATACAATAATGCAGCTTGAAAGTATACAACCGGAGTAGTCAGTAAAGTCTCCTCCAGGCATAACTGCATGGCATAAGCTTTATCACAATCCACAGCTGGGAGCGCCAACAAATCAGTGGACCGCAGCATGAAGTTGCCGTGATAAGAGTTGAATCGCACACCTATAGAAGAATGGAAACATCAACACAACAATAAGCAATATGTGCATATAAGCAATATGTGCATAGATTCATATATGCAAAAGGAAAGCTGACGCTTGTAAATAAATATTTAACCTTTCCCACATCTAACGCGCAAAACAGCCTCCCATGCTGTTTCCCTAGTGAGATCTCTAGCAAGTTCATGCCTCAATTTCTCTTTCTGAGAAACTGCCTGAAAACTGGGATAGTAGTAAACTTGCCCACCAGTATATTTAGAAAGAGTTCCTGCATCCACGAGAGAAGTAAGGCCCACATAAAATGAAAAGGCAGTAATGTCCGCGAAAATTTTAATCCAAGTCAAAACCCAACTTATATGTTGACAACCAAGAGTTAATTAAGCACCCAAATACACAGTACACAAGAAACGATTACTTCATGCAAGCAATTAGTAGGCATTTAGCAAATAACTTTAACCCTGATCCACAATATTTAATGCCAAATGGAAAATTTCCCAATGGTCTCAATTAGGGGTGTAAATGAACCGAGCCGACTCGCCGAGCCCTTGAGTTTGGTTTGGTTGAAGCTCGGCTCCATCTTGGTCAATGGTGAGCTTGAGCCTCGTCTAGTTATTTGTATTATTTTTTATGGGTTTTGTAAATATTCGTACTTGATAAATTGGAAATATAAGTCAAATTTTGAGTCAGAATATATAATTATGAACAAATACAATTTTCGTAATATAATATCGAGTACAGTTTATAAATTTATATCAAGCATGGCTCGCTCGAGCATGGTGAGATTGCCCGAATCGAGCATGGCTCGCTCGAGCTCTAAACGAGCCGAGCCCGAGACTGAGACCTCGAGGCTCGATGAGCTTCGTGCCGAGCCCCATGATTGGCGAGCGGAGCTCGAGCCCTAGTCGGCTTGGGCTTGGCTCATTTACACCTTAGTCTCAATATTTATACTGTTAAGTCGCCACAAACATACATAAAAACATGATGCACAAGTGTTCATCCAACACAGATTCTCATTTAAAACCTTTTCAAGACATCATCAGGACTAAGCACAAAAAACATAAATTTATTCAAATTCTTCTGCGGTGAAGAATTATTCACAACAAAAGAAAGACGAGGTAAATAATAAATGTTGTGTGACAAGATTCACAATCAAGGAATAAATTTACCGCTTTTAGCCTGTGCACTTCACATGACCAAAACCCCCACCACCTCCACCAAACACAGATTCAAGCTCAACAATGTTATTGAAGACAGAAAACACGAACATAACACAGGGTTTACATCTTTTCTGTCTACAACTTTCTTTTTCTTTTTTTGAACGCAGGTCTACAACTTTGTACGTAAAAAAATATAAGGTCTTATGCTCATTCAATAGCAGAAATGCAAAGGCAAATACATGAAGATGGCAGCCGAAGAAGCAACCAACACTTACTCCCCCTTAGTTGTAAGGCGCTTGAAATGCTACACTTGGGATATAAAGAGTAATTGAGTCATAAATAATCGTAAACTAGAGTGTACTTTTCACTATATTTCATCCATTTCTCACAATAAAAGCCTTGTGATTACTAGAGAGTGGGGGGGGGGGGGGGGGGGGG
>ONZK01000469.1:0-15064 GCA_900322385.1 Pharnaceum exiguum
TTTTATATCCTTTTTTAAAAACATGGAAGGGTGCTGGTTTTAATATTCATAATTTGTTATTTTTTAGAACCTTAAATTATTATTTTTCATAAATTTCAAGGGTAAATTTGGCATTTTTGAGTTTAAAGGTACTACAAGACAAAAAATACATAATATAAGGTAGTATCTTACAAAAACAAACTTATAAGATAGTATTTCGCAAAATAGGGTAAAACTAAGGTAGTTTCTTACAATTTTTTCTACAAACAACAACAAAAACATAGCATTAGTCCCAAAAGTGATTGTGGCCGGCTAATATGGACCAAAATGTAAATATTTTGGTCCATGTCATGAGGATGTGACTGGAGTAAAAGGCGTTGACCATTGCATGGCTACCAAGCGCCCCCTCTTCTTTTATCCTGTCTTGGACAGGAAGTGAGCACTATAAACAAAAGTTTATAACACTCATAGGCGGAGTTCAGTCTTTTCATGCAAAGGTTGGATTAATTTCATTTTATGCCTGAAGGTTGGATTATTTTCATCAAATTTTTCTGTTATTTATTTATATATTAACTTTTGTTTATGAAATTCAACTTGTTTAGCATGTTTGAATAGAGTGATTGAAAATGGACAATTGGACTTTTGTTATCCTCCTTTGGAATTGTCTATATTACTCATCATTTAGAACAGAAGTTGGTTTATATGCATGACTAGTGTACAAACAAATGGTCATGGCCTATGTTTGTGTCATAATCTCCCTAAGAACCGTCTATATGACTGCATCTTATCTTTTCCTGCTTTGTGATTTAGGCTCTTTAGTTTAATGGGTGAACATTGGGTTTGCCCACTATATGTAGTAGACTTCTTGCAGATCAAGTATATGTCTTTTAGGAGGGATAAGGAGAAGAAGGTTCTATGGAAAAATGCATTGATGGCGGTACTTTGAACTTTGGAGTATTTGGCTTGAACTGAATGCCCAGAATTTTCCCGCAAAGTACTTTTTGTGTTTTGTCACCTGATTTAATTTGGGAACGAGTTATTTATTTTGCTTTCACTGGAGCTTTAGTTGGCCAACCTTCGACTATTTTGCAAAGGCGAGTTGGTCTAGCTTCTAATTGTTTCTTCTATAAGAAAAAAGAACAGACGTTCATTTTGTGGAGTAGTGATGTGTTTAGTTGGGGAGTTTCAGATAGATAGTACAGTACTGCCGAATGAAGAGGAAAGCATTATCTATTTTTTTTCTTCTGTTTCTTAAGCCTTTATTTAGGAATGTAAGAATTAACATCTTCCTTACTCAATGATACTTACTGGTGGGATCATCTAGGGCTCAAATCATAAGTTGTAGATAGTTCATTTTGGTATCTGTAGTCTATTGAAACCTAGGATGCACGGGGATGGCTGACTAGTGCCATACCCCATTTGCGAAACTCTGAAACATCCTGGAAACTCCAACAAGGCATTTTTTTTCCCTTTTTCCTTTTTAAATATGTTTTTATCTGAATTTCATTTAAACTAGGAAATAAAAGTAAGCCAGTCAGAAGTTTCTATATGGAAGTTTTAAGGTGAAACGTTCTTAAAAATTTATTTTTTTCATGAAAATGCATTTTTTTTAACAATTTCTTTACCGTCCTCGAACCATGTTTCATAAAAATGCATAAGTTTTTTAAGGTGAAACAGTGTCTCCGATTTTCAGAGGTTAGGATGCGTACATTTGCGCCGTCTTGTGGGGCCACTGACAGTAGCCTCACTTAATGTATTCAAGCACTAGGGTAATGGTGATGACGAGCATTGTTAACTAATGACGAGCATGGTTTTTAAAAGCAGTCATGTTTTTTTTTTTTTTTTTTTGACACAACAGTCACGATATTTTTAAACTGTATTGTTGCAGGTGTAAATAGTAAGTTATAGTACTTGTACAGCTATACCTATTCAACTTAATTTCTCAGAATTATCCAGTGATACACACGTAATCTTCAGACTTTTCCTCATAATTAACAAAGTATCCACATTCTAGTACTTATACCCATTAAACTCTTGGGTGTTGTGGATATACTGTACGCTGGTGATGTGATACGATGGAATATGTCCATGTAGAGGTTTGGGGAGTTCGTGGTGGACATTTGATCAATACCAGAGGGATATGTGCTTATCGAAAGCTTATGTCTTATAGTATACCGTTTGGTGTACAGTTCATTTGTCTTTTCCTATGATCTCTTGAAGTCAGTTTATATCAAACCCCATGAGATGCACTGGGGTATATACTGACAGTGTAGTTGTTACATGTATATCATACCGTCTTTCCGTCTTTGAGGAGAAGGCTATATCTATTGCTCTTTTCTCAATTGGATCATGTTTTTTTTTTTTTGGAAAAGGTCATTGACATACTTGCTCCTTCATGGGGGCCTCTGTCTAAGTTGCCCACAGTTGTTTTTTTTCCTTTTCCTGTTTGCTTGTAGAGTTGTCTGTGTTTGACTCGCTGGAATTTCTGCTTTTGTTTTTAACAGGTTCTGGCCTCTGAGGATGATCAGGACGCTCTTACTACAGACCCTGATGAACTGATGGACTCTGAAGATAGTGAAGGGAAAAGTGGTGATGAAGAGGATATTTTTAGAAACCTTCTTTCAAGAGCAGGATTTCATGTTTGTTATGGGGATAATCCTTCGCAACCACAAGTCACCCTCAGAGAAAAACTTTTGATGGATGCTGGTGCCATAGCTGGTTTTCTTACTGGTCTACGTGTTTATCTTGATGATCCTGCCAAAGTCAAGCGGTTGCTCCTTCCAACCAAACTCTCTGGTAGTAATGATGGAAAGAAAGCCTCCAAGTCTGACGAATCGTCTCCTAGTCTAATGAACTTGTTAATGGGTGTGAAAGTGCTACAACAGGCAATAATTGATTTACTGTTGGATATAATGGTTGAGTGTTGCCAGCCTTCAGATGGAAGCTATAACGAGGATGTGCATGGAGCAGACTCAAACGGTTTCCTGCAAAGGGAGGATGATGGATCTACTTGCCGGTTGCAATCTGAGGGAGGAAATGGAGTAAGAGAGCTCGTGGAACACCCTCTCTGTGAGAGGCTGGATTCGGTAGTCTGTGATGGTGCTGCTACTGCTGCGGTTCAAAGCACAAGAAGTACTGGAACCGCAAGTGGTAATGTACATGAAAAGGTAGTTCCTGGACAGCCTATCGGTCCACCAGAGACTTCTGCTCAAGTATCGTCTGATGCAGCATCTCTCCGTTCAAAGGTATTTTTTTGTGTCTGAAGTACCATATAATGTTGCTAGGTTAATCAGGAACTAATGCTATCTTTATGTATTCGTCTTCAGACGAAGTGGCCTGAGCAGTCTGAGGAGTTGTTAGGATTGATTGTGAATTCCCTGCGTGCTCTGGATGGAGTGGTTCCACAAGGTTGTCCCGAGCCGAGACGCAGGCCTCAATCTGCACAAAAGATTTCTCTTGTTCTGGATAAAGCTCCTAAGCATTTGCAACCTGATCTTGTTGCTTTAGTGCCCAAATTGGTTGAGCATTCTGAGCACCCTCTTGCAGCTTCTGCCCTTCTCGAGAGGCTTCAAAAGCCTGATGCAGAACCTTCATTAAGGCTACCTGTAAGATCCTTTTGTTGTGTGTTTTATTTACATTTTCGGAATGTGAGCGTCAGATTCATGACATATTGAAATGCGTATTTGTGTTATCTTAGTAACTTTTTCTCCATTCTTTAAATAGGTATTTGGTGCTATAAGTCAAATGGAGTGCAGCAGTGAAGTATGGGAACACGTTTTATTTCAGTCTTTTGCCCTTCTGGCAGATGCAGATGATGAACCTCTTATGGCAACAATGAATTTCATATTGAAAGCTGCGACTGAGTGCCAGCATATTCCAGAAGCTGTGAGTGTTAAGAAATGGCTTCATTCCATTCTTTTGGTCTTTGTCTTTTTATTTTGGTTCTAGATACTTGACCCTTTCTATTCCTCTCTGTAGGTTATGTCCGTTCGTGCAAGACTTAAACAATTGGGCCCAGATGTGTCCTCTTGTGTTCTTGATTTTTTAACTAGGACTGTACATAGTTGGGTAGATGTTTCCGAAGCTATACTTAGGGATATTGATTCTGATGAAGATTGTGGTGTATCAGTGCCTAAGGGGGTGTTCTTTTTTGGCGAAAATGGCCCCCCTTCTGAAATCTTAAGCTCAGTAAATGAGCATGCTTTCTGTGGTAGTCATCATTTCTCTGATATCTACCTCCTGATTGAAATGTTGTCCATACCTTGCCTTGCTATTGATGCTTCTCAAACCTTTGAGAGAGCAGTATCCCGTGGCACTGTAATGGCTCCAGCTTTAGCCATGGTCTTGGAGAGACGACTTTCACAGAGAGCGAGCTACCATTTGAAATTTCATGCTGAATTATTACCGCATACTGATACGGTTGTTGACGGAGAAGTTACTGATCAACTTAGAGTGACCCAGGATGATTTTACAACACTTCTTGGTCTAGCAGAGACGTTGGAACTCTCTGGAGATCCTCATGTGAAAGGTTTTGTTAAGGTGCTATACACTATATTGTTTAAATGGTATGGTGATGATTCCTATCGAGGGAGGTTGCTAAAGCAACTGGTTGATCGTGCATTTAGTGGTATGGATAATTCCCAAGAAGAAGATTTTGGTATGGAAGTCCTTGCTCATCTGGTTTGTGAGGATCAAGAAATCATAAGGCCAGTCTTGAGCTTGATGCGGGAGGTTGCTGAACTTGCAAATGTTGATCGTGCAGCCCTTTGGCATCAATTATGTGCTAGTGAAGATGAGATAATCAGAATCCGGGAAGAAGGAAATGTTGAGGTCTCGAATTTGGTGAGGGACAAGGCTGTTCTATCACAGAAGTTGACTGAGTCTGAGTCAGCTAACAGTCGCCTGAAGGTAATTTCCTACACCAAAATAGTAGCCTGCCTTGAAAATCAACTTTGTAAGATTGAATCTTACAGCTAAATAGCTAATGCTTTGATCAATTGTCAGTCTGAAATGAAGGCTGAGTTGGACCGTTTTGCTCGTGAAAAGAAGGAGCATTCTGAACAAATTCAAGAAGTTGAGAATCAGCTCGATTGGCTTCGTGGTGAGCGAGATGAGGACATCAAAAAGCTTATGGCTGAGAAGAGGTCTCTACAGGATCGTCTTCATGATGCTGAGGTACAACTAGCACAATTGAAGTCCAGGAAGCGTGATGAGCTCAAGGTACTATTTCTTGCAGAAATTGTAGTAGAATAAACAAAAAAAATCCTAAGCCGTAGTCATCATTGTTAATCAAATATTTAACAACATATGTAAACCTGATGTTGATTTGATTGAGAACTAGTAGGAAATGTTCATCCTAGGAAGGTCTGTTGTGTACTGTCTTGGGTATGACCTGTGGATCTTTAGGGTGAATGCTCATCTTCCTTGTTCATTGTTCTTTTGTGATTATAACTTCCTCATTAAACGTCGATAGTTGCACCTTGACATTTGACTGAAAAAACCCTTGAATTATTGTGTTTCGCTGGTTCTTTTCTGTTTTGGTACAATCTTCTATTGTTGACAGACCCCTCCCCGACACCTGGTTATCTTGGCTCATGTGTTTGACCAATTTTTAGAATGTACAGAGAGTTATGAAGGAGAAAAATGCTCTTGCTGAGCGTTTGAAAAACACTGAAGCTGCAAGGAAAAGATTTGACGAAGAGCTGCAGCGATATGCTACTGAAAATGTTTCAAGGGAGGAAATTAGGCAGTCCCTAGAAGATGAAGTGCGGAGACTAACACAAACTGTGGGGCAAACTGAAGGGGAAAAGAGGGAGAAGGAAGAGCAAGTTGCTAGGTGTGAAGCATACATTGATGGAATGGAGTCAAAATTACAGGCTTGCGAGGTACTATTCAGTAGCATTGATTGTCAGAACTACTAAGAGTATTATCTGACTTTTTTAATTTTCCGTATGTTTGTTTGTGGGAGATCATGCTGTGATTTTATGTGAGATTACATGTTGTAGACTTGTAGTTAATTTAAATTGATGCTTAATTAGAGAATAAATTCAACCTTCTCACAACTTCTAACTCTCTGCCATTCAGTGGAAATTTGCTGACTATTTGTTGGTGTTTCTGACCCCCACAAAAAAGAAAAAGAAAAAGAAAATAAACCCTGAATGGACGGAAATAGCTACTGCGGCAATTAGAACTGGCAGGACCTTAAAATGTTGCGAAAATTTGTATTGTGCCAAAGTTAAAGCAATAACAGTAGTAGCTTAGTTCACCCATCACTATCACTAGTATTAATAGTCTTCTTAGACCATTAAGTGGTTTCATTTTTTGTTTTTTGAAGGCAAGCATTAAGTGGTTGTTCACTAACACCAGAGTCACAGTATGTTATAGCTTCTTAAATACCGAGTTTTGTTGGCATAGAAAATCCTTTTATCCTCTGTTTTTATTGGATGAGAAACTTATTTTTAGGATGAAGTTGGGTTGTTTACATCAATTATTATTGTTTTGTGAGTGCATTTTGTCAGAGCTATCTGCTGAAATGACGGGCTGATGTAGTTTAGACTTTGTTCTGAGTTGGGGTTTAGTAAAAGTATTCGTTCATTTTAATAGCAAAAGTTTCTAATCATGTATGGCATGTCTAATCTTTCTTTGTCCTTGTAGCAATATATACATACGCTCGAGACCCAACTTCAGGAGGAAATGTCCAGGCACGCTCCTCTTTATGGTGCTGGTTTGGAAGCTCTATCGATGAAGGAACTTGAGACCTTGGCACGCATCCATGAGGAAGGGCTTCGACAGATCCACGTTCTTCAACAACAACGCAATGGCCTACCCTCTGGAAGTTCTCATATGAGTCCTCATACAGTTCCACACGCTCATGGTCTGTTCCCAAACGCTCTTCCACATCCTGCATCTCCTCCTCCACTAGTGACCGCTGGGTTGCTTCCCAACGTCACTCCAAATGGTGCTGGGATTCTTGGCAAGGGCCACATGAATGGTGCTGTGGGACCCTGGTTTAGTAATTCTTGATAGATTCGGCGCGATACCAGAGGAGCTCTTTTTTCTCACTGCTTCTCTTAAGGTTGCAATTGCTTGATCCAAGGTGAAGTCTTCTTCAAAATATAGTTAACTTTCCAAGGGTCAACATTGACATTTTTGGCATTTGTCTGCCGGTACTTGGGAAAGTGAACATGAATGCAAGTACAGAGTGGCAACATTGTAGAGATGAGTTTTTGTATATGAAAGTCCGAGGGGGGGATTGTCTCAGTAAAACTAGCAGCTGCTAATGCCTGCGTTACTATATGCTCATTTCTTTCACTTCCGAAGTGAAATCAAAGGGCCCGGAAAGTTTTGGTACCTCTTTTGTTTCCTCGCTCTTTTTTGTCTCATAACGAGGCCAATGCGCCCTTGTATAGTACTGTTGAATACACAAGTTAGCTTATGCACATTGGATAGCATCAGGCCAAATAAAGAGACTGCACATAGAAATGGTCACGGTTTTATTCAACTCACCTAAATTTCTGTCAAACTTAGGTCGTTGACAAAATTAATTAATTGAAGACTTCAAGCTTGGGAAAAACTGAAAAGCAATGCCAAAGTAGTCAAATCTTTTTTGTATAATTATTTTAGAATCGCCCCTCATCTAAGAATGCTCCGTATAACTTGTACATGCTACTTCATGTACAAATTTCCTTCCCTCCCCAATCTGACCTTTCAAGATGAGGATGAGGATGGTGGTATGCAATGGAAATCCGTTGCCAATACTCTCCAGACCTTGAAGTTAGTTGAACTACCCAAGGTCGTGAAACTGCCCAAGGGAATTCGGCAAGTGACCTCTCTCAAGACACTGGAGATAATCCGATGTGATACGGAGCTTAAGGAAAGATACCGAAGCCCAGACGGGCTGGACTGGCCAATAATTCAGCATGTGGGCAATATTGTCATCGACTGAAAATTCTGGAAGTGATCAAATCACATTGCATATTGTATGAGCCAAAATTCCTATACTTTGATACATTCTATTTTGAAATGCTGGCCATCAAGGGTAAGAAGGGTGATGTGCATAGTATTTCTGTGCTGTTACTATGTAACATCAATAAGCACATTTTTACATTACTAAGCCACTATTTCAAGTAACTAAATACATATTCACTGCTACTGGGTCAAGGTGTGTCTGAGAAATTGAATATAAGGTTCCTGCTATTTTCAGTAATTTACAAAAACAATGCGAAATATCAGCAGTTTTACCCAAGTTTCAGATTCAGTCTTCTGAGCCAAACAGAGTGCAGTATCATATGAAACACATCAAATCTCTTAGCAGGCCGGTTGAGAATAAAATGTCTTCTGACAGTTTTGATGCCTTCTATCAGCCTCTTGTACTTCTCTTCCGAGACAGCCGTCAAAATATCCTTCAGCCTCGGAATGTCTTCAACTGCGACTTGAATCGAAAATGCCTCCCATCTCAGTACATCACTGAAGGGTAAAACATAGTTCTTGGACAAAATAACCGGCACACATTCTGCGTAAATGGCCTCAATTATCCTTGGGCTAGCCACTTCATAGCCGCTTGGGCAGAGGCAAAACCTGGACTGAAGCATCAGAGTATAGTAATCTAAGTCCCTAGGTAGGTACTCATAGACTTGCAAGTCCTGGTCTTTGCCTTTCCAGTGTGAAAGGAGAATAGGTCTGATTGGACCGTGTAACCCACCGGCAAAGAAGGCCAAGTATGGGCGAGCATTATATGTGTTTTGTTGTGAGAGGAGCTTTGGAGAGATGTTACCATCATAGAGGTGGATCTCTGGTAGACTCACATCTTTCTGTGGGTTAAAGCCTTCAGAGGAGTTGGCATTACACAGAACCCTGATAGAGTTGTTGTGGAGGGTATGACTTCCCTGGGAAGCATGAGGCCCCTGCAGCATGAAATAGTGACCAAAAGAAAATAATGATAAGAAGTTGTATCAAATTATAAGGTGGAAATGAAAGGCAGAAATGTTAAATGCTCTCAGAATATACAATCTGTAGAGTTTGTTGGCAGAATGACTGGCTTCATATAAACTACTGATACACTATTCTCTGCTCTTCTTAAATCAAAAGATAACCATAAGTAATAGAGAAGAATAACCCTCATACCTTATGGAAATACTGAAAATTATGATTAGTATATTCAGTGCAAATTTAAAATCAAGAAGATGGTAGCGAGACGTACCCAATCATGGCAAGACAACATAAAGTGATCAGCTCCTTGTGTTCTGTTCCAGAAAGGATGCTTGGTAGATATGACATTGACATAATCTGATACAAATTTCTTAAGAGGAGTGACATCGTATGTCATGGGATGGTAAAGGTACTTCACCATCCTTGTAACGCTAAAGGGTAGAAAGTAAACATGGGCTAGGCTCGGGTTCTTTGTCCTAAACCTCGTAGCTCCGTGCTCAATCTCATGGATGAACCTTCCCTCAATAGTGTAGATGTCCTTGCATGGTCCATCATGTACAATGGGAAGCTCTCCCTCATCATAGACATACACTTTTAGTCTCCTCTCCATCTCTTGATAACTCCTGAAATTAAAAAAATGGAAATCAGTAACTACAGTATGCAACTCTAACAGCATATAAGTGGAAAAGCTGCTAGATTATCTCGCATATCAAATGAACTTGTTCACAGTCACAGCTGGTGCTCATTTATGCATCATCAGGTGCTGCACCTAAACTTCATTTGACTCATACTTAAATCACTTATAGGTGTTAAGTGTGATACAATCAATGAATTCAGATTAATTTACTCTTCATATCACAGCAAGTTTGAACTTATATTTGTTCCAGAGAATTTCCCGTTTCTTCAAAAGGCCGGTCACCAAAGTTGAGAGTCGATTTGTTAGCATCAAACTACCTACTGAGCTACCAAACTAATGAGTGCAAATGCCATGGAAGCTACTAGTAGGAACCTATTTTATTATACAAACAAATTTGGGGTTCATAATATCATGACTTGAGTAAATAACAAGCAGAAGGGTGTGCTCAAATTTTGGCATATGCCATTTCTCACTAATGAAACAGTACTGATAATTTCTGCAAGAAGCTTCTCTATCTGATGTGTTTGCCTTTTTTATTTTGAGTGATCATCCAATTGGTGGTTCTGAGTCATTGTAATGGCTTTCAAAGAAAAAAAGTCATTGTAATGATAACAAATTCCATCTAGCCATCCATTTTATGACTTCATGAGAAATTGAGAAGCCTTTGTCATGATGGCCTTGTCAAAACAAAAAAAGAAGTTAGTTTTACAAATTGTGTCTTGTTGTTCAGTATTGATAAATCATCGAAGGTAGCTTAGATGATAAACTCATTCACAATGATTTGAGCTCAAACATCATTACAAGGTTTCAACTCAATATTTGGATTGTTTTGTCTTAATGTCTGTATATGATGAAGGTTCCGTTTCAATGATATAGAAAAATGATTAATAATTTTTTAAAAAAAACTTCAAAGGCAAGTTGTGAGAGTGATGATAAAAGAAGTCCAGTTAACTGGAAGCAATCAAGTACTCCTGCGAAGGCTTGAGGAGTTCCAATATACTGCCATTAGTTCCCCATGCGTCTACCAGAAGGCTTCTAAAGAAAAATAGCCTCAAAAGATGAAGGCTGACAGCAGCAGACTGGTTTGTATGTGGTGACTTCTAAGCAAAGTACAGTACTTTTTAATAAAATGGCATACCTCACCTTTTAGCTCATTATTTTTATCCTTCCCTTTTCACAGGACATATCTCAAAAGTGCCCGTGAAAATGTAACATATCATCATATGCCTCACAAGTTACAGATACACCAATACAGAAATAGCATATATGGTTACTGTACGTACGTTATGGTCCTAACTCCTAAATCCCATATTTGGATCAAATGAAAGTCATGCTTTTTCGTAAGCATAGGCCATATTTGTATACAAGTCCTAAATTACTTGACATGTGACTACTTTAATCAAGCAAGGAAGTCCTCTTCGTATATCGTTTTCAAACTATCATGTGATGTGCCTCCTTAGGGCTTAGGCCGTCCTATAAGATTAGATCACTTTCAGTGCGATGCTGGAAAGGAATAATATACTTGTACATGCTAATCGATCTCCTGCTCAAATGCCTTACTTGCATTGGCAAAGAATGATGGGAACAAACCACTACATATTCTACCATCCTTACAAATATAGCTATACATGCCAATTCCTTACTTCTTATCTGGTTAGAAATGCAAACCAAGCAAACCATAATTCTTGACACCATGTGATCAGTCAGACCATCTCATATGCATGATGCATTTTAGTTTCGAGAAAACATTTCCAAATTATCGTTAATATTTTGTACTTACTACGTACCTAATGTTCCACCCTTGGCTTATTGCCTAGGTAATTAATTACAACCTAATAAAAAAGACATCATTAATTGATTTGCTAATTTGATTGTAGTAGCATCACAAAAGTAAACATATTCATCCTGTTTCGTTTTAGTTGTCATTGAATTAGTCTTGTTCACAAATTATCTTACTTCATGAGTACATATGTGACAAGTTTTACATCACAATGTTAGCTAGCAATACCAACACAAACAAAAAAACTGTCTCAAACTTTTTACTAAGCCCGGCAAAGCTGATCAGAACCCGATGATCCAAGCCAAACCGAACCATCCAAATCCAAACCCAAAATTGACAAAAGTCAACCTGCTTTCGAACTGAACACGACCGTACCCGAAAATTTCAAGCAAATGTACTTGAAATGAATTTCTAAAGTCAAATATTTCAAAAAAAAAAAAAAATATAGATCCGAAAAATGACCCGATCCGAAATGAACCCGAACTGCAACCACAACCCGACCCGAAACTAAATAATTGACCCAAACCGAACCCGAACCGTTTGCCACATCTACTTTTCATTATTATAGATGCCACATCTAGTGCTTGGTCAGTTAGTTTGTTGCATGAAACAAGAAAATCACTTGGATCAATCTAGTACATATACACTCGCTTCCAAAATCATTGGGATCAATCTATTTATGAAACTCAATTTTTCAATCAACATTAAGAAAAGAACTCGAACTAATTAAATACAACTTCAATGGATATCGTACGTCGGCTAAAAAACCAATTTTAAACCCAATCAACTCGATCAAAACGATGCGCACCCAACCAAAATTACCTCCAACAGGTCAGCGTGCGTAGCAAACAATTAAGCCTTCTTTTTTCCCTTTCAAACTCGACATTACTTAAAAAAACTTAAAAAATAAAAATCCCATGAAAATGAAGAGAAAGGGGGAGAGAGAGAGAGGATTAGCGTACCGAAAGAAAGCTTGTGGGTTACGGTAAATGGAGGAGGAAGTGCCATCAGCAGCAGCAGCTCTGGAGAATGACAATGATCTGTTTCTTCTACTTGAAGCAGCCATCGACGACATTGACGCTGCTGTACGGATTGCCGCTCTCGCCCTTGCCATCCCTTCTTCCAACCCATGCCCACCTAATTCCTTCTCTCTCCTACTTCTCTGTTTCTAATTACATTCAAACAACAATAAATTACATTACATTCATTACGCGCCAAACAATATTAAAAATAATAAATAGAATTATACATACAGTTGCAAAACAGCTGAACAGAGCTTCACCAAACACACAATTTTCTACGTATTTTCACATTTGTGTTTATAAACAGAATATTAATTAGTATTTTTTTCCGCAAGCCAGTAAGTGGACAACTAATTTTGAACGTAAGTAGTAAACGATATATATATATACCGGTACGGGGCGGGGTGGAGAGGAGAGGTTGTGGTTATGAGATAAAAGAGGGACGACGTACACTCTGAAGCTGTATGGCGGCGGATAAAGGAAAAGGAAGCTGGAGATTAGAACCGTTGTTGTTGTTGTTCAAAACTGTAATAACTATCACATTATTATTATTGTTATTATTGTTATTGTTATTGCTGCTGAGAATGAAGCAGCTTAGCGTTGTGATGAGGATGATCGTACTGATGATCAATGTAACAGTACTAGAAAAGCAGCTAGTTAATACTGTGTTTGCACGCCGCCGCCATGATGATAATAATAATAATGAAGAGAATAAGCTCTCCATTATTAATTATCGTCGGAAAGGATTTCTCTCTCTCTCTCTCTTTCTGATGTTTGTTTGGGTTGAGTGAGGTGAGGTGAGGTGAGGTGAGGTTTAGTGTGGGAGAGGTTTAAATAGTAGTAGTTCTGTTAGAAAAGGATTAGTTACGATACTAGTTGGCGGAAAATAAAATTGGAAATGAAAATGAATAGTATTGGCGGGTTTGAGTTTTGTTTTGGTTTGTGTAACAGTTCTACCTTTTCTTGGTTTGGGCAAGCCCAGCCTGTCAAATGGGCTTTAAGAGAATGAGGTAACATATTTCGTTGGCAAAATTGATGAGAATAATCCCTACTTGGGCCAAATAATCAGGAATAATCTCTACTTGGGAAATAGCTGTGAATAATCCCTACTTGGCCACCCGTAGCCAGCAGTGGTCCCTTGGTCACCGGAGATGGATTTTCCAACCATATACTGTACGTGTGGCATAAAAACACATGACAAACGCTGAGTTGGCAGTAGGAATACGTACATGTTCAGAAATATACTGTACACGTGGCATTAAAACACATGCCATACGCTGAGTTGGGAGTATGAATACGTACATGTACAGAATATAATGTACACGTGGCATGTGTTTTTATGCCACATGTACAGTATATGGCCGGAAAACCCATCTCCGGTGACCAAGGGACCACTGTTGGCTACGAGTGACCAAGTATGGATTATTCCCAGCTATTTCCCAAGTAGGGATTATTCCTGATTATTCGACCCAAGTAGGGATTATTCCCAACAATTTTGCCTATTTCGTTTGTATCCAACATCGAGCTTTACTATGATTTTTAATTTATTTATCAAATTATTATGTTAAAAAAACAAATGAAATAGAAAAATAGAGAGATAATTCCCGTTAATAGGGAAAAGATATTATGTGTATTAATCACATTTTCTAATGGTGCTAGGTGTTAAAAAACATCTTATGTGGAAATGATATTCTCATTAGTTAAAATTCGCATTAGTTTTAATTAGCAAAATGTCTATCATCATCAGATGTTCCCTAAGGGACAATTAGCAATATATCTACCATACAACTAGGTATATATTACTCCCTCCGTCCCATATTATTCTTTTACACTTGCTATTTGCACAAAGTTTTAGTTAGTGGAGTTGTATGGTTGAGATTTCTCCAAAAAAGTGAGAAGAAATATTAGCCACACAAGTTGTTACTAAAATGGAAGTGTAAAGAACTTTATGGGACGTCCCAAATAGAAAGTGTAAAGAACATTTTGGGACGGAGGGAGTACACGGTACACCCCTATCAAATAAAAAACCCAATTTTTTTTTAAAAAATAATCTCTCCCCCTCTCACGACATCCCCTCCCCCGAAACATAACTCCCTCATCACAAAACAAATCCCCCATCCATTCTCTCTCTTCACAAAAACAAACCCATCTCTACTCTCTCTCCTTATTCCACTTCCTCCCATCCCGTAACCCCAATCTCATGGTCACGAATTAAATTCGGGGGTCACAAAATAAACATAAAGAGGTCACATATTGTGTTTGAGAGGTCAAAAAATATATCTCATGGGGTCACAGATAGCGCTTAAGGGGTCATAAACTTAACTTCGAGGGGGTCACATATCTCATGGCATAGTGACGACAATGAAGGGTGTTGGTGGCGGTGATGGTGGCTGGTCGTAGTTCCGATGGGTTTGAGTTTAAGTGTGAGGAGTGAGAAGTTTGTTGTTTCTTATTGGTCGAGGAGTTGGGGTTGGTGGTGCAGGTTGGCTAGATTTAATGTCGACGGAGACGGTGGAAAGCGGTGGTTACAATGGCTGAGGGTGGTTGTTGGCAGATAATGGAGAAAGAGCACCCGGTTAAGGAGGAGAGAGAATGGTATAGCTTTGAGTTTTTTCTTTCTTCTTTTTTTTTATTTAAAAAATGGTGTATCGTAGTCCCTACAACGCGGGGAGCGCGATAGAATTTTCTTGTACTTAGACATGGCAGAAATTCATCCAG
>ONZK01000469.1:15386-29393 GCA_900322385.1 Pharnaceum exiguum
TCAAAAACCGAAATGACATAACCTTAATATGATCGAACGCGCTACCTGGCTGACCGACCTAATTACTAGATCTAGTGGGCACGCATCTTTCGTGCAAGTGCACGCAATTAGGCAATGACCTAATTAACATAACTCTTTGTCGAAGAATGATATACAATATAGATTGATAAGTACTTGAATGAGGTTTATCTTGCGTAAAGTGTATATTTTACTATCCTAAGTTGGTTGTATGTGGATGATTTTAAATGGATTTTACTTATTTTGAAGAGATTGATAGTTTCGCTAGTTATTCTCACATTTCCATACAAAAGTTGATCTTTGATGATAATTGAGGAGTATGGTAACATGATGTGTTCAAGAGTGATTTATGATGATTTTGATGATAAACAAACACTACAAGATGATTATTAGTGTGCATGCCTTCGCACCGGAATTGTGTGCTCACGCATGATCTTTAAGAAGGTTTGACAACGAATGCAAATTGTGTGCCCTCACACGAAAGCTGCGTGCCCACGCATATTGACAGATTGTTACAAGTACAGGCTGCGTGCAAACGCGAAAATCTGCATGCCCACCCATATTAGGTTGCGAGCTTGTTTTGCTGATCAGACTGAGTTGTGTGCCCAAGCAAAAATTTGCGCACCACGCGCGCTGCTATGCGCGGCCAAAGAAGACTTATTTTTAGTTTCTTTTCCTTTTTATTATTTTTAATTTTTAGTCAATCTTTTAGAGAGGTATAAATATAATTTTAGAAGACTTATTAGACATCATCTTTTAGACTTCTTTAGTTATTATTTTCTAACTCTCCAAAAACCTCTCTAAAATTAGGGTTGGACACTTTTGATTGAAGATAAAGGAGAAGACTCAAAACTCCATTATTATTCATCATTGCAAAGAGTTTTATTCTTTCTTTCTATTTTATTGTATTTACTTTATTTGCTTATCTTTGTAATAATTTATATGATGATTAGGGAGTTCATAATCATGTGTGAGTAGTCTCCTTAATCTAGAATGGGTGAAACCCAATGATATGTATAAAGAATTACAGGTTAATTAGATTGTATTGTTTTTATACTCTTAATTTAATTCATACGTGCTTAATACTTGTGATTATAATAGGCTTTATAATTGCATGATTATGGATATTTGAGTGATGGATCGAGAGGTGAAATTCAATATTTGAACTTAGGATTTAAACATGACATTTTAGGTCATGCGAGTAGTCTTAATTGTAATGAGGCTATTTGAATTTTTATGCTTGATGGGTTTGGGTTAATTCAATTACCACGAGAGTAGGAGTTGTTTAGTCCGAACACGATGTTACGCTTTTAGAGAAGGTAGAAATTACCATTTGTATATTCGCCTTCAAAAGTATAACGGTGTCAATATAGGAATATTGATCATGTTAATGCTAGTCATCGTTGCGGTGGATCCTTATTCTAGATTGTTTCAATTATATTTGTTTCTCCCTAAGTAATATAGTTTAAATTAGTCTAGAATAGTTTAGCTACATCCCTTCAAGTTGTTTTGATTTTCTAGATAATTAGTTAATTTGACGCGTTTGGACTTAACCACCGTTCCCTTGGAATTGGACCCGTATTTGCACAACTATCTACAACTACACCGTACACTTGGATTTAATTATTACTCATCATAGATTAATGGTTTCATGCTTATTAATAATAAGTATACCCGTTCTCGTCCAACCATGATGAAAACTTGGCATGTGTACATTCACTGTTATTTTGTGATTGGATAGTACTATGAACATATTTTATTTTATTTTTGGTTTCACACGAGGTTTCCTTAAACCCTTTGTGCCCAAGGTTAATCCATATTCGCGTGCGTGGCTGTCGCCGCTGTCCTGAGAGAATTTCGCACATAAAGTGATTGAACACAAGACCTCTTACTAATTAGATGGTTCTCACACATGTGAACTCAATGGAGCCTTACACCATTGAGCCAACCCAATAAGGTTATAGTACTATGAATATATTAAAGAGAAATTAATTAGGCCTATTGTTGTCAATTGCTCTACAACAAAGCTAAAGAGCATAGTTGATCTTTAATTTACTCACATACTCTTGTTATTTTAGACAACATTACTACAACTTTTGGTGTCAAATATCCTAAAAAATAATAAATAGTTGATGTCAAAAACTAAACTATGTAGTAGCAGACTATACACTAATAGCTTTATTTTTCTCACCAAACAAAAAGGAAATTGCAAAAAAAATCATAAACAATACTAAGTGATATAAGTTCTATTGCCATTGTACGTTGTTGTTCTCCTGAGTTCCTCCTCTCATTTTTTTTTCTCCCAAACCACTATGTATATCCCAATTATTGACATAATACTACCAATAATGCTGAAATTATATTAAAACAGATATCAAGTATGCATGTTGACTACAACCTCCATCTCAATTTATTCTTAGGATATTCCTTTTTTGGATGTCTCATTTTGTTCTTGTGGTTTCTATATTTGGTATGTTTTTTTTGGCGAAATGACGACTTTGCCCCTACCAGTTGCTCCTAATTACTACCCTTCCACCGACCCTTTCCCACCATTTCTCTAACACACAAGGGCGTTATAGTCAATTACAAACAAATGGCCCACTGCATAAAAAATGTGCCAATCTCAAACCTTCAGAATAAATTGAGACGGGGGTTGTATAAGTTACTTGCCCATAAAAATGTGAGTGCTATAAGTGTTAATGGGATAAAAATGGATATCTAGAAAGCACTCATTTTCATGATAAACCAATTGGTTAAGACCATCATTATCCTAATCCTACAGTAGCCTTTGTAAGACAAAAAATAATGAATAAATATCTATTTTAATATGAACATTTATTACCAGTTATTTAGTCAATGTACAAGGTATAATTTGTATGAAAGAAAATACATATGGTACTAGAATACGATTAAAAACCTAAAATAGATAGGAGGATAACATATAGAGCATCGTCACTAATAATATGAGATTTACGTAAAATCTCCACTTATACCAATCTCTTTCCGTTACTAAGTCATACAATAAAAATTGATGTACCTTTTAAAATCTGGCTTGAAAAATATTTAGTATTTTGTCCTAAAAAGGTATACAAACACACTAACAGCTTCATAAACTACATGTAGCCCCCTATACATTGCTCATGCACTGTACGCTTCAACTAATTACATATTTAAATGTGCGATAAGCTACCAAAGGTTTTCTAAACCACGCATGTATGAAGTTAGAGTCTAATATTTTATGGATAATCATATATCATCAGTTCATATTCACATCTTTTGTTTTGATGATCTAATTTGGCCACCCCTAACCCTATTTTAGCTGTAAATATCATCTACTTGCCATGCCTCCTCAAGAAACTTGTCACTAAGTTACTCGCCATATATATTAAACGTGTTCACACAATTTTTTATGTTTAACCCCTTAATATTGAACCAATTAATTCGCTATTCTTTCATGCTCTCTACCTCCCAATTTTTCCGATTTAAATCTATATATGTTGCACAAAAGAGAGAGCACTCATATTGAATAACATATTTTTCTTGACAATGATGGTTGTCTCCGTGATCCTTTGTATTATTAATTTTACATAATGAAATGTTGTCCACCTGAACATTGACTGCATTAGTTGATCTAAATATTTTTATTACGTAGGGGATTTCTTTCTAGCAACGTACTTGCCGAAAGTCTTGTATACTCATCATCAACAATTACATCAGCAACGCTAGATCTATACCATGCACTCACATTTATCATGTCATTGACAATTAGGTTATGAATCAAAATTATTTTATCAAAAAAGTAAGAAACCATCAATTTGTTAATAATTCTCTCATATATTTAGTCGCCTTGTGCTAATATTAATAATGTGGACATAAAAAATAAAAAGTTTCTATTTCAATTAAATTTGGTGAAGTGAATTAAGTACACTTGCAGTGATTAATATCAATTGATAAGTTATTATTTGATATAGGAAAAATTGCTGGGAATAATCCCTACTTGGGTCATTTTATGGGAATAATCCCTCCTTGGAAATTAGCTGGGAATAATCCCTACTTGGGCACCCGTGGCCAGGAACAGTTTAATGATTACCCGAGGTGACTTTTCCGGTGAGGCTTGCCTACGTGGATTTAAAAAGGTGGTGAGGTTGCTGAGTGGGCATGGCTTATACGTATGCATACCGTAATACGTACAAAAATACAACGAAATAATCAAAAAAAGGAAATAACACTCCACTCTTTCTACCATATTCCCTCAGTCTCATTCGAACCACACAAGTACTCCTCCCAAAAAAAACAAACACTGTACACTCTCTCCTTCAATTCACTGTCAGTGACACTCCATCTCTCTTATTCAATCTCACCTGACCTCATCTACCATGACATATCTATCATTGAAGAAGGTGACAAGTCGGGGCCATAATTGAGAGCTACAGTAATCAAAAGAAAAAGGTAAAAAAACTTTTGTACTTTATTTGAGTTAATCAAATAGATTACTCATTAAGTAATGGAATTATGAATACTGACTTAATTATATTAATAAATTAAATAAAGACAATCACACTACACAATTGTATTGACAAATTTTGGTTATTGTAATGCTAGTCAGCTTTATCGAATTAGGGTTCATCGATTTGGGGGTTTTCAATTTGCTGTAGTAAAATTAAATTTGTTATTGCAATTGGGATATTCTAGATGGATAAATAATGCATGTGCATATGTAATTTTTTAATCGAATTATGTTATTGTTTAATCAAATTAGCAATTGTTTAAGATGGTTGAGGGACGAATGATTTAATTAGCCATTGTTTAAGATGGTTGGGGCCTGAATGATCGAATTAGCAATTGTTTAAGATGGTTTGGGGTCAAAAAAAATTAATTAGCAATTGTTTAAGATAGTTGGGGACGTAGGGATTGTTTAATATTGTTTAAGATGGTTGGGGACTAAATGATAGTTTAAAATGAATTGAACTAAATGTCTTTGTGATTTCTGTAATTGGTAGGTTGGAAATGGATGAAGTAACTCTACAGTTTTGGCATGGAGGTCAGTTTGTTGATGGTCCTCCTAGAGAGTATGTTGGTGGGGAACTAAGGAAGTGGCCAAATGAAGATGTTGATAAGTTAGACAAGTGGTTTATCAAAGATTTGGCCAAGTCAAGTGGAGAGTATGAGGAAATAGAGTGTGTGTATTGCTTGGCAATTGGGAAAACATTGGATGATGGGTTGTTTTTGACTGAGTCTGATGATGATATTAGGAAGATAGCTGCTCATGGGGTAAGTGGGGAAGGAAAGATTGTTTTCTATGTGCAACATATTGGGCCTAGGTTAACTCTACTTCCTATTGAGTCAGTTGATGGCCCAATTCATGCACAAAGCCCACATATCAAAGAGAAGCAAGTGGAGTTCACTGAAGTTCCATTTCATATCTACAACACACCCAGAAACACCAAAAGAAAAAAACAAGCTACAAGAAAGAAGGTGACACCAAAGAAAACAAAAATCAAACCTGCCTTCATTTCAATCCCAGATTGTCCCCCAGAAAACCCTATCTCACCCACTGCAGCACACAAAACAAATGACCCTCTTCCAAACAGCCACACCAATGATTGGTACTTGTATGGTGAATATGTTGATGACACTGATGATGATGACATTGAGTATGTGCCAATATCTGATGAAACCACTTCAAGTGATGATCAGTTAGAGCCTGAGGTTGTGTTAGATGAAGATGGAGTGGAAGTTGTGATAAAGGATAAGGGTAAAAGGAAAGTTGGTGAAGATAGTGAGTCTGCTGAACAGAAAGAGCATGGTATTGATGATGAGTTGAATGGATCTGATACTGACAGTAGTGATGAGGAGTATAATGTTGCTAGGAGACAATTGAAAGAATGGTTTAAGAGGGATTCTGAAAAACAAGCTGAGGTTGCTAGAAAAGTGATTGATGAGAATGTTATTGAGCCATCTTCTGAAAATGCAGAGCCAAGTAGAGGATTTGCAAGTGATTATGAAGATAGTGATGCATCCATACATACTCCTAGTGGATCTGATGTTGACGAGGAAATAAAAAAGAAAGTGAGAGGTGTGCCAGACATACACAAAAACACTAATTGGGATACATTTGAGTGGAAGGCTGGCATTAAGTTTCCAAACAGAGAAGCTTTTCGAGATGCAGTCACTAGGTATGCCTTGTTTCAAGGTAGGAACTTGAGATACCATGTTAGTGACAAGAATAGAAGTCAAAGATTAGGAGTTAGGTGTGTTAAAGATTGTCCCTTCAAGATATATGCTTCATTTCACAAGCAAAAAGCAAGATTTTATGTGAAATCTGTTGTCAACAGGCACACTTGCTTTAGAAACATGATGAAAAATGAGCAAATGAAGTCAGAATGGGTTGCTAAGCAGTTCCTTGAGATGTTCAAAATAAGGCCTCATTGGCCAGGAAATGAAATTGAAATAGCAATAAAGCAAAAGTTGAAATTGTGTGTGAAGAGGTCTTTTTGCTACAAGGTTAAGTATATGGCTCACAAAATGTTGCATGGTTCTATGGCTGAGCACTACAGTAAGGTTGGTGGCTACATTGCTACTCTGCAAGAAAAGAACCCCAACAGCTCCTTTATTCTTCAAACCACACCCTCCGAAGACACTGACAAACCACCATTATTCAAGAGATTTTTTTGTTGTTTTGAAGGTTGTCAACGAGGGTTTGTAGCTGGATGTAGGAAGGTGTTGTGCTTGGATGGTTGCTTTTTGAAGACCTTTCTTGGTGGGGTCTTACTGGCAGCCATTGGTAGAGATGCCAATGATCAAATGTATCCAGTAGCATGGGCTGTGGTGGAGGGGGAAAACAATGAAAGCTGGGAATGGTTTTGTGAGCAATTAAAAGCTACATTTGGGAACACAGATGGAGATGGTTGGTGTTTTGTTAGTGACCAGCAAAAGGGTATCATCAATGCCATAGCCAAACTTTTTCCGAATGCTGAACATAGGAATTGTGCACGGCATATTTACATGAACTGGAAAAAGAATTGGAAGGGTGATGAGCTCAAACAGGCTTTTTGGAGAGCTGTTAAAGCCTACAACATGGCTGATTTCACTGATGCCATGACTCACATGAAGAGCATCTCCCCTGAAGCTGCTAAAGCATTCTTGGCTAAGGATCCAAAGACATTTTGTAGGGCATATATGAGAACAGACACTTGTTGTGATGTTGTGGTGAGCAACATGGCCGAGACATTCAATGGTTACATCATTGAAGCTAGGTCTAAGCATTTACTTGACATGCTCGAGGAAATTAGAGTAGCTCTGATGACAAGGCTTTCTACCAAGAGAACAGCCATGGAAAAGAGTGAAGCAGTCATTTGCCCGAGGGTTATGGCCAAGTTGGACAAAAACAGGGAACAAGTGCTTTACTGCACACCTTACCCATCAGCTGAAATGGAGTTCCAGGTGGTGAACAACATGGAGACCTATGTAGTTGACCTCAATGCAAGAACATGTACATGTAGACAGTATGATTTGACAGGAATCCCATGTTGCCATGCAATTTCAGCAATATTCTTCTTGTATGATGTGCCAGAGAAGTATGTGCATCAGTGTTACTCGAGGGACAGTTACCTGCAGTGTTATAGTGGTAAAATTGGTGCTATGCCCTCTTGCAGATACTGGCCTGTTGTTGACATGCCCATGCAACCTCCAGAAATGAAGATAATGCCAGGTAGACCTAAGAAGAACAGAATCATTCCCGCTCATGAGGACCCAAAAAGACCAGGGAGGTTGTCTAGACATGGGAGAACTATGTCTTGCTCTGTGTGTGGGTCTACTGAACACACAAAGAAGATTTGTCCCATGAAGGATAACCCACCTTGCAAGCCACAAAAAAGACCAAGAGGGAGGCCAAAGAAGCCTACTGCTGCAAATGACATTAGTGGTACTGCTGCAAATGACATGTCCTCTGCACATCCTGCAAGACGGGGGAGAGGGAGGCCAAGGAAAAACAAAGAGACACGTACTAGCAATGTAAGTTTGAACAATGCTTTTCCATTCCTTTTTTTTTATGTATGTAATGACCTGTTGAATAATGACTACAAGAGTATTATTTTTCTCTCTGTTTGATGGGAATGAGAATATTATTGTTGGCCTGCTTGACATTAGGTGGGGTTGATTTGTTGGCTTGCTTGACATTGGATGGGGTTGATTCCATTGACTTTTTTGCTGGATGGATTTGTTTTAATGTGTGTTTTGCATGGTTAATCTCATTAATATATGTTTATTTGGTTATCTTTTGTTAGGTACCAAGTTCAGATCAAATGACCATTTCTCAAAGTCAAGTGTCAATTGTTGTTAACCCCTCTCAACAAAAGACTCAGTAGAGGTACAGAGATGCAAGATTTGTATTCAATTTTTTTTTTAGAATTATGGTGTATCAGAATGATGGGAACCTTAGTTTTTAAGTTTGTTTTGCAATTTTTTGTTCCCAGGTGTGTTTATGCTTCAACTGTTGCTTCATTGCTGTAATTGGACGGTCTTCGACTTTTGGTGTGTATTGAAGACTACAAGAACTCGTGTCTAGAGGAAGCTATTCTTGGATATATAGCTAGTTCATCAATTGTAGTGTTTCCTTTTGGAATATTGTGAATTGTCTTAGGTATAAATGATGGTTTAAGCACTTATTTTGTATGGCAACATTGCTACAAATGTAATGAAAATGCTATTAGTGCAAACAACAGACTCTGCAAACAATGTTCAGTATCAAAATATGACATCCATTTTCATTGATCAATTGCAATTTCTTTATTACAATTGCAAGAGGGATTACCATTATGCCTACGTTAGGCTGAACTACCCCCTCACACCTACACTACTACTGATGCAATCAAAACTAAATCAATACAAGTAACCTACACCCATAACAATAACAAATACCCAACTAATAACCAAGATCACAACAACAAACTTTTGCCCTTGAGCATTTGAAGCAACTTCCATTTTAAGCTTTCAGATTTCTTCCTTAGCTATCTCGTGTTCTTCTTTCTTCTTAACCAATTTCATCTTCAATTTCTCATATTTTGCTTTCCACATCTCTTTTTCTTGCTCCAATATTGTAGTAGCTTCCGATAGTCCAACTGTTTCTTCATCCTCATCATCCATTTCTTTTGAGTTCATCATGTTGATGTACTCATCAACCCACCAAAACACTTTACACCTTTTATCCTGCAAAAATAAATGAAGACTATAATTTCTGCCTAAATCAATTCTCGAATTTTTTTTCATTCAAAACTACAGAAATTATGATGCAAACATGATTACCTGCATTCTCCAATAAGGGCATGTGAAAAATTCCCTTCCAACATTTGGTTCCTTCTTACATGTGTTAATCACGGTACTAATACGATGGTCACAATTCGGATTTTTTATCTTACCCATGGCACTAATTTTTGATGAACTGGAACCAAAAGACCCATTAGTTGGGTTTGATTGAGTGTTCATTTTGATGATAAATTTAGGGTTTTTAATTGGGGGAATCGAATTTAAATTTAGGGTTTAAAATTGGGGGAAACGAATTTATTACTGCTTGTGATAGAGATATTGGATGAGATAAGAGAAATTTTAAAAAATGAACTAAATGGATTCGGATTGGAAGAGAGCTTGAAAATTGGTAGTCGATGGTTATGGAGAGGGGAGATTGGAGAGATGAAGATGAGATGTGTTATGAAGGGGGAGGGGAATACTGTATAAAATACAACTGAAATACAAAATGGGTCTTGTAAGAAACATGTCCAAGCAGTAATCCAACGTGGCACGCCCAGTCAGCAACCTCGCCGCCTTTTTTTAATCCACGTAGGCAAGCCTCACCGGAAAAGTCACCTCGGGTAATCATTAAACTGTTCCTGGCCACGGGTGCCCAAGTAGGGATTATTCCCAGCTAATTTCCAAGTAGGGATTATTCCCATAAAATGACCCCAAGTAGGGATTATTCCCAGCAATTTTTCCTTTGATATATATTGATATATTAAATCAAGACCTAGGAAATAATATCATGTTCACCATAGGAAATAATGCTCTTAAATTGTACCAACTTTAAACTAATTAGTAGTTTACCTAATGATTTTTAGGAGGGAAAAACTAAAGAAGTCGGTGCCTGAAATTGCCAAAGTTGTTGGAACGTTGATAGCAATTGCCGGCACAATGACCTTAACCCTCTGTAAGGGGAAGGAAGTTAAGATGCCACAAATTGATTTCCTGGCGCCAAACATCCAACCAATGATCGGGGATACTCTCCCGCCAACTCCACATGAGAAAAGCCGCAACAATATTGTGGGCTTTCTTTTAGCCTTGGCCAGTTGTGTATCCTTCTTTTTGTTCGTTCTTTTAGAGGTAAAATAAATTGGGTTTTAAACAATTATATTATGGGTTTTCTTTTAGCCTTACAAGTTTCGCATCCTTTTTCATGACTCTAAAATAAACTAGAAAAATGTTTAGTATTTTGTCCTATAAAGGTAAACAAACACATTAAGAAGATGCACTTAAATAGAAATAATAACTAGTTTACCATTGACATAAGAACTTTATAAACCATATCTAGCCCCCTATACATTGCCCATGCACTGCACATGCATCATATGGTTGCTTTAGATCAATGAGTAATAGTCATGCAACTTGGTAAATCACTGTATGTTTTTCTCTCTTCTTTTTTGTCTTTAAGTCCATCACACGTAGAGCTTTTTATCATGGCTTCGGCTCCAAGAATCACACCGTGTTTGATTATGGTGATCACACAACTAAACCAAGCGTTGATAATCATATGTTTGAAACATCTATCAGCACATCACGTGAGTTTGAAAGTTGTTATTATATACCACCTAGTATTAGCTGCCTTGTTTCTATGGGCAACAAGTCTACTTGTTGGGTACGTATAAGTTTTATTTTCTTCTCTTTCTAATTTCATTTAGTGTTTTCTCATACTTGAATTGAATTATAATTGTGTTGCTTTTTATATATTTTTGTAGGAATATACAAAAAATTACATGGAAAGCTATGTGGCAAGGGTTTGTTTGCGCTTTATTCATGTTGGTGTACCTTCGTAAAAAGGATTTCACAGTACAATTTTAATAACTTTATTGATTAAAAGTTATTTTCTTAAAGTTATTTATATCTATGTCATACGTGAGTGACCCTGATTCCTTTCTTTATACACATTTGCACCAAAAACTCAATTTGACATGTGATTGAGGGTGTTTACTTTGTGGCAATTGTTTTAAGGGTAATAGGTTTACAAAGGTGTTTTTCGTAAGGAGGCCTCTTAGTTTGCTTGGTGATATTACTATTGTCATTCATTTGGTGTCGACTATGCATGGTTTGATTCCGATCGTGGACACTTGGTGGATTGTTGTTGGCCAAAAAATTAATAATCTCTGATTAAATCTTTAATTTAGAAAGGTACGAGTATGACTTGAATGAAAATAAAGTGGAGGAAATTAGTTGCACAGTTGGATTGATGTAGTGAGCAATGAGCAAGGTTTTTTGAGAATCACGTTCTTAAGGCGTTTGGGATCATTTAATACTTTTCAATTATTTTTATCAAAACTAAAAACAAGTTTATGTAAACTAGAAAAGTGATTTTCATATTTCTATTTTCGGTGTAAAAATCGTAATAAGATGTATGAGACCAAATGTTTTGATTTTTAAAGTAACTTCATTATCAATAAAATAAAAATATTTGAAAATCAAAAACTAAAAACTCACAATGATCACGAATGGGGCCTTAAATCACATAAAAATTACAACCCATTTTAGAGTTTGGGTTTTGATTTTCCGGTGGTTGCCTAACAGTGGTGCCGGAGAATCAAAACCCAAAACCTAAATCCTTTATCTTATTGCATTTTTTCTGTTTTTTAATGGGTTCACCATTCCCTTATTTTCCTAAGGTATCTTTTTGACCTCGTAGGCGAAGCCGGTGATTGTATGACATCAGTGAGGGGTGAGGGGTGAGGGGATAGAAAGATTACTATTATGGACTGTTTTCTTGTGGAATGATTGGGCTTGAGGAGGAGAAGATGAAGAATGGGAATTAATGGGTGGTTTTTGTCGATGGCGGGAACTGAGAAAGAAAATGGGTAGGAGATAATAAGATTATATAAAGGAGGGGTATTCTTGTCACTAGATAGAACTTATGTTATTAATAGAGTTTTTTGCCGGGAACCCCCTTATAAAAACCCAGTTTTGTGAGGAACCCCCTTATAAAACTTTCTTTATTAGGAACCCCCTTTTAAATATTGTTCTATTGTTCAAACACCCCCATTTTTTCAATTTCAAGCATTAGGCTTGAAAATATGACAGTATTGCCTTATGTGTATATTTGGACATATACTACCTTTTCCTCTCTTCCCTCCCATTTTCATTCACACGAAACTGGGTTCTTCATAAAAGGATATACAACTCAATAAGCTCACATTATTGAACTAAATGGTCAACACCAGCTCAATACTCGACTAGATAGAAGTATATAACCCATCAATACCAAATATACCATCACTCGGTGCATACAATTGCTCACCAAATTACAGTGAGCATTAGGAAAAATCATCCTATGCCATTTTTTGCCTCTGAATATGTTGACAAAGGTGAAGTAAAATAGAGTTACATGCTCAGACACTTTGTTACAAGATTTGAGACGGTGAGTAACTAAATCGTCATCGACCAAATGGGTTCAACCAACACAAACCCTGTTCCCCGGAGCTTCCAAATGTGCATCATCTGACTCGCCTTCACTTTTCTATCTACCAACAGTCAATGGAATATGAGTAGAGTTAGTAAAAGTAGGAATCTTTAAACTACGTTTGTGTTCAGCAACACAAATAGGCCAAGGCAAGGCACCTCATTGCCAAAGAGAAACTCAGTGTTAGTGGACGAAAATTTAAATTAGAATATGATAAGTGAGGAGCAACACAAATCATTTAAAAGAGAATGAAAAAAAAGCATTCGCAAGAGGAAGATGAATGAAAAAAAAGGCATTCGCAAGAGCTAAAGCACCAAATCATCAAACTGAAACTAAACTTTTTCACTAAAATTTGATAAAATGATCATATCAAAAGCATGAAATTGAAAAATCGGTGAAGTATAATGTAAAAAATAAATAGATTTTTATCTCTTTGTCAAGCTTCTCTTAGCTCTAATTACTGTTACCACGCCAGAAAGTACTCAAACTTGAGTAAGTGTGAGGTGAAATGAGATGGAGAGAGGAGAAAGAGGGGAATGAATCTGGGTTAGAGAAAATTGGGGAAATTGGTGATTGGCGTAAATGAAAATGGAAGGGAAGAAAGGAAAAGGTAGTATATTCCAAATATACACATAAGGGCAATACGGTCATGTTTTCAAGCCTAATGCTTAAAATTGAAAAATGGGGGTGTTTGAACAATAGAACAATATTTAAAAGGGGGTTCCTAATAAAGAAAATTTTATAAGGGGGTTCCTCACAAATTGGGTTTTTATAAGGGGTTCCTGGCAATTACTCTTATTAATAATACATTCATGTTTCCCAAGATTGTTGTGTGATTTCAAAAAAAAAAACGCTAATAAATGAGGTAAATCCTCTGCCCTAGGGCACATAGTAGTCAAGTCGATCTCTTTATGAAGGATTTCTGAAAAACATAACCATCAATGCAATGAAAGTGAGGATCTTATGGCTGAGGAATTACTCATCTCCTCCAGGTTTATGGGTGGTAATTCTTTTTTTATTAAAAGTGAAAAGGAAAAAAGGAAAAAAAATGTGGCTAAAAGTCGCGTGTAGTTGGAAGACATTAGTCATATAAAAGTTCTTATTAGTCATGTGAAAATGCCCATTAGTCATATAAAAATACCTATTAGTCTTTAATCTTATAAAATTGGCTATTACTCATACATGCTAATTTTTTTAAAAAAGGTGATGTGGATCCGGTGCACACTAGACCCGTTGATTCCTCATAGGCTGAACAACCCAATCGAACCCATTTGGAG